>CAIGRL010115660.1:0-16364 GCA_903798325.1 Fraxinus xanthoxyloides
ATATATATATATATATGAGTAATTTTATTTATTTCTAATCAACTATTTAGAGTGTGTTTGGTGCATATTAAAATGAGAGAATGTATTTTTTGAAGTGATGTGATGATAAATATGTGGTTGAAAAAGAAATAAAAGTTATTGATGTGCTGGAAAATATTATTTTATTGAAGAATGTGTGATTGAAAATGAGTAGAAGAATGAGAATGTAAAAAATAATGTGGAACAAACGGGAGCCACATTATTTTGGAAAATCGAACAAGGTTGTGGCTTATCAAGCAAACAAATGTTTCAAATTTAAGTTTTACCGTCGTTTACTAACAAAAACTTCATAAGCTTTTTGATGGGGCGATCATTTCATATTTAGGGTGTGTTTGAGCCACATTATTTTGGAAAAATGTATTATGGAATAATAGATTGATGAAAAATGTGTGGTTAAAAAAGAAGGAAAAATGATGGAAAATATTATTTTATTGAAAATTGTGTGATTGAAAATGAGTAAAAAAATGAGAATAAAATTTTTAATGTGTACCAAATATTAATAAGGTGACTTAAACTAGATTGTGGGACCAAGTTTGGAGCTAGAAATTATCATAATATTGAAAAATTAATCAAGACTCAGTAAACCAAGTTTGTTAGTTCAACACCTAACTTCTAAGATGGTTTATGGCTCTGATTGTTTCAAAGAAAGCCAAGGAAAACTAATGGATAGAAATCTGGTCTAATGTGAATAAATTCAATCCAAATTTAGAAATGGAAAATTTAATAAGTAAAAGATTAAGTATTACCTATTTTAAAATTATGAAACAAAGCTTAAAATTTTAGAATTCAGATATTAATTACATTTTGTTTATAAAATAATTAGTTAAAAATATATTTTATTAATTAAATATATTAAGGTCACAATTTATACAATTTGATCATAATTATTGAATTAATTGGTTACAAATTATTTCTCGATCTCTGAACAAATTATTTCTGAGTCACGATTAAAAAATATTGTATGTCACAAATTATTTTTGTGTCCCAAATCAAAAATCTATAGGTCACAAATTATTCTCGATCACAGATCTAAGATTTTATATGTCACAATTTATTTATCGATGACAAAATCACAAATTTTATAAGTGACAACTTATTTAACGATCACATATTATCAAATGAATTGATCACAAGTAATTTGTCTCACAACTTATTAAATGATGAGTTACTATTACATTTTATAGGTCACATGTTATTTATTAATGACAAATTAGCCAATTTATTGGCTACAATTTACCAAATTATTGATCACAAATTATTTAATGGTCACACATTAATCAATTTATTGGTTAAAATCAACAAATAATTGGTCACAAATACTCCCCACCTCCAACCAAAAAAAAATCCCAAATCAGACACCGACACCACAACCACCATCACCACCATATGTGTCAACAAAACCATCGCCACCCACCATCTGTATCAACAAAAACCACTATCACCACCGCCTGTATTAACAAAATCACCACCGCCGCCGCCACTAGATCCAACAATGCCATAGTTAGATCCACCGTTGATCCAACAAAACCCACCTCCCCGCTAAATCCAACATCACCGCTAGATCCACGACCATTATCACCAACAAAAACCATCACCAATACATGTAACAACCGCTACTATCATTCACAGTACGAGGCGCCTCTGTTGCCATAGCATCGCCACCACCCATTAATCGGTCACAACCACCTCCACCACCATATATAATCGTCGTCTACGCTACAACCATCATCACTGTCACCGCCAATACAAACACCAAACCCACCATCACCAACAACATCAACACAACTCACCATCGTGGCCAACATCACAATCGCCACTACTACTACTACTACAAAAAAGTTAGATCCAAATAGGCAGATACAAAATAGGAGAGATATTGGCAAATATATATACAAGAGGGGGACATGGAGGAGAGTGAAGTTGTTGGATTAGAAAGGGGTGACGGTGACAACGGCGACCACTACACGCGCGACATACAGAGAGTGGTCATCGCTACAGGCAACATCTACAGCGCGCAGAGTTAATGCCGCACCAAACTCGTGCTCGTAGCCATCGTCAACCGCTGTGTAGAGAGAGGGGATATTTAGAGAGAGAGAGAGAGAGAGAGAGAGACACACAGGGGGCAGCTCTAGGTGTATAGAGAGAGAGAAAGAAGAGATTGAAAAATAATTAGGGTTTGGTAGGGTAGATAATAGTATGGTCGATATGTAAAATAGTTGTTATAATATTATTATTAATATTTACGATTTTAGTTTTATCTGATTTTTGAAAGAAAAACTTATAATTCTTAAATATGAATTGAGATCTTGAAAACTCTTACTTTATGTAATTTCCACATTTAAAAACTCATTCGATGTGAATAAAGCCCATATTTGAATTCTATTTTCTAAAAGAATAATGTTATTTAACACAATGTGTATTTAACGTAAGTTTAGGTGACAGTACTAGTGACATTAAATTAAAGATTCCATTAAACGAATTACATAATTTCACCTTTAATTGAACATATGACATATTGCTACATAAATTGATATTCTAATACAATTGTTACTAAATAGTATTATTCTTTTTAAAAACCTATATTTTTTCAAACTCATTTTTAATTATATATATTTCCTCAATAAAATAATTTTATACGTAAATTCTAAACTTTTCTCTATTTTCTAACCGTACATTTTTCAAAAATTTACTTTTACAAAATAGATTCTTCCAAAAAATGGGGGCTAATGCTACATACTCGTTTTAATGCTATTTGTGTTAATTTCCCCATGCTTCTAACCCAAATGTAACGGGTCAAGAATCCCTGCCCAATAAAAATCCCAAAAATATTTCTTGTAAACGAACGAGCAGCAGAAAGAGTGAGGAATGGATAAACCCTGAGTAAAATCCAACGCCATGGCCGCACTTCACCTCCTTCTTCCCTCCATTCCTCAGAAAAAGTTACAATCTTTAGCTTTAAATTCACTAACCCAATTCAAAATCTCCACAATTTGCTTCAATCCCAAACTCAAATCACCAAATCCCCGAAAAATAAGACCCATCAAATCCTCCATTAATGACGCCCCCACCAACTCTGAAAGCCCACCAAAAACAACCCGTAGAGGCCGTAAAAAATCCACTACAACTACAGATTCACCTCCCAGAAAAGTATCGAAACGCCGTCGTAAAGATACTGAGCTGTCAACAGTAGAAAATGATGAGCTTTTGGATTATGACGATGGAATGGATATTCCATACGAAGACCCTCCTTTAGTGTGTTGTTTTGGGTCAGCCCAGAAGGAGTTTGTGCCTACAGTGAGAGTGTCACCTGAGCAATTGCATCCTGATATGTACTCACAGTGGAAAATGCTTCAATGGAATCCGCCAGAGTTTGTGCGGGCGCCTGGTGGACCGCCTTCGAATGTGGCCATTTCCCATGTGAGGCTCGGTGGGAGGGCGGCGTTTATGGGGAAAGTTGGGAGTGATGAATTTGGTGAGGAAATGGTGTTAATGATGAACAAGGAGAAGGTGCAGACGAGGTCGGTGAAATTTGATGATAATGCGAGGACGGGGTGTGCTTATATGAAAATTAAGTTTGAAGGTGGTAAAATGAGGGCGGAAAAAGTTAAAGAATCTGCTGAGAACTCCTTGCTTAGCTCTGAGTTGAATCTTTCGGTGCTTAAAGAGGTATTCGATTATCTCTTCTAGCATTTGAAAAAGAGCCTAATAATTCTTAATTTCTGGCTTTAGAATCTTGGAAGTTGGTGGATCAAAATTTATAGTTCTAACGAAGGATGAACAACTGAATTGGCTAAATAAGTCGGCATATTTTGCATAGTTTGCTAGATAAACAGCTATAGGTTGACTGGATTCAATATTTGTGCAGCATATTGATTGAACCATATTTCCAGTGGTTTGTTTCATTTTGGTTATTTTGCTGGTTGGTAATTCATTTTTTATGATTGTTTTCCACATGAATAATGAATTTGGCTTTATGTTGACAGCATGGTAAAGTATAAATATAAGTTTCCTGTCAAATGACATGAACATTTCTATAGCCTCAGGTTTCTAATGACATTGTTTACATGATTAATTGTTTGGAAAAAGTTTATAGGCTGCATGTTTTGAAATATTTGTTCGTTTATCGCAGTGGTGTGATGAGGTTGAATGAAGCATATACTTAACCATTAATTCATCATTGTAAACAGTACAGGAGTTGCACTAGTGAAATAGTGTACGTTAGTTGATTCATGGTTTCTTGTCTTTTACCTTGCAGGCTAGAATTTTTCATTTTAATTCCGAAGTTCTAACATCGTCATCCATGCGTTCTACTCTTTTTAAAGCAATTTCCTCGTCCAAAAAATTTGGCGGTCTTATATTTTTTGACTTGAATCTTCCATTGCCACTATGGAAATCACGTGATGATACGTGGGAAGCGATTAAGGAAGCTTGGGAACAGGCAGACATCATCGAGGTCACAAAGCAAGAATTGGAATTCCTTTTAGATGAAGAATATTATGAGAGGAGAAGAAATTATAGGCCTCAATACTTCGCCGAGAATTTTGAGGAAACCAAGAAACGAAGAGATTACTATCACTACACCCGTGAAGAAATCACACCGTTGTGGCACGACAGATTAAAATTCTTGTTTGTGACGGATGGAACACTTCGACTTCATTATTATTCACCTTCATTTGATGGAGTGGTGGTCGGTACAGAAGACGTACTCATTACACCTTTTACTTGTGATAGAACTGGTTCCGGTGATGCTGTTGTGGCTGGAATCATGAGGAAGCTGACTACCCAACCTGGCATTTTTGAAAATGAAGATATTTTGGTGAGACAGCTTAGGTTTGCAATTGCAGCAGGCATAATATCACAGTGGACGATTGGTGCTGTACGAGGTTTTCCTACAGAAAGTGCTACACAAAATTTGAAAGAACAGGTCTACGTGCCATCAATGTGGTAAACTAGAGAGCCGCCAAATCTGAAACCGTAGTGCCGAGGTTTCCATTCAATGGAGAGTTTTTTATGCTCTTTTTACTGTGTTAAATGTGAGATATCTAGAGAGATGTACAAGAATTTTCAATTATTAAAAAGGTGACATCATCTCATCTTGCTGTTGATTTTCTTAAAAGATTTTGCATTGTTTTCTCTAGACTAGTAGTATTGTGTTTGACAAGTTGATATGATGTGGATTCTATAAAACTAGAATTGGGGTGAATTGGTACAATTCTTGTCACTTTCTTCAGTTTTCACTAATATAGGGAAAAAAGAACCTCTCTACACCTCTTGAACTGGATCCCTATATTCTCAAAGAACCTTCTCAGTCTGGCCTTTGCTTGTTTACTTCCGTTAGTCCCTGATAGTAGGTCTGGACTTTGCTTTTTTTTTTTTACTGCCGTTAGTCCCTGATAGGTGCCACGATGTTATAGTGAGTCATCAGTTCAATTTGAATAGTTCGAGCAGATAAACAGTCTATTAAACAAGACAAGGTATGCACTTGATCTTCAATCCCCCTCTACATGACTGGTGCATGTTCATTGCGCTCCAGCACCACCTTAAACCCGCGCCCCCTAACCCCTACACACTCGGAGCGAAAAATTGGAGAAGATAAGCTCGCAAATTACACACAAATGTATAACAACATTCTTTCGCTGAAGTTTTTTATCACGACGTTCATCAACAATTACATCCCGCAATAAGCCTGTTAGGCTATGCCCCTGTTTGGGAGGCGTTCTCACCGCCACTATTATAAAAATTTCAACGTTGGTTCAATGGATCCCTTGGTCACTGTCATTATTGACGCATGTCAGTGACCATTTGAATTATGTAGGGGTATAAAATGATAGAATTGTCCCTCCATACTTTTATACTCACACAAAAATGAAGGATAAAAATGGTAATTGACAAAAACAAATCACATTAGAAAAGTCAAATGTTGTGAACATCCCTTTTTTTTTTTTTTTGGTAGTAAGTGAGCCATTTCAACGTTAAAAAAATTAATTCTTTGGGCAAAAAATGGCTATCAAACAAGATGTATATAATATAATTCAGTTGAGGAAAATAATATGAATGAATGAATGAATGAATAAATAAATCTATACTTCACTATTTTAGACAATTCTAGTGAAGAAAAAAAAAATGAACAAATATAAAATCCTGTACTCCAGTATCAGAAAGCAACAATGCATCTAGTCTGTGTATCTGCCATCTCTTGTGTTATCGACATAGCAAAATTGCTTTAATCCGGTGGTGCACGTTCTGATATCTTAACCAATCACGCATCAAACTTGTGATCTAGATATATCATTTGCTGCAACTCTGCGATCCTGTTTCTGATGGTATCCCGAAGGATGAAAGTCCGGGGATCCACCAAAATCAGCGTGTATTATGCTGCAATACTTCACAGTTGAGACGAGTCTACAATAACTTAAAATGTAACTCATTATCTTTGTGAAGCAACTCTCAAGCTAGGTTTATGGACGAGTTTCTGAAGCCTTCTTTGCTGCTCGGATTTATTACAAACACATCCAGGAAAAGGATTTGCGTAAAAGTTCTCCTCGAGTCTTGGTGATTCTCCTGCTTGTCTAAGGTATGGTGCTCCGAGTCTGTTCGAGTGTAAGCTCTTGACTTCAGAAGCGAAATCCTCCCAAGTGATTTCTCCCTTGTCAAACAAATCTATCAGTCTAACAAAATTGAGCCTGAAAAAGGAAAGAACAGAATGAATTTACTTAGGCTCAAGAAAACACTTCAGAGTAACTAGTGTCGAAAAAATATAATAAACCTGTCGGGATTTATTGTCTTCCTAAATCCTTCAAACCTTCTATGTCCTTGCACGGCCTTTGCCATATTACCGTCGTATGTGTAAACAAAGACATCACTTTCTACGGCTACAATGTGATCTAAGGCTGCGAGGCGGTTCTGATAAATCCTGAATGGCACCAACTCTTCTTCTGTGGCGAGGGTCGAATGAGTGAAAACATTTGGGTACTCAGACCGGAAGGCATCCATGCTGTTTTTACCATAAATTTCCCCAGCAACTATGTATATTCTAGTCGAGGAGGGATATCCCATGGCCTTTAGAAGTAATGCTGCCTCCCGAGGAGACATTGGGCAGCCTCCCTCTAGTCTCCTTTCTTTGCTGTCAATCTCTTTCTCTTTCCAATGCTTGACATCGAACCTCATGACCCGTAGTTCTTCAGCCTCTGCTGCAGTTAGATTGTGGCTGCAGCCAGTGAATGCAAGCATGTCTTTCTCATATCTGCATTAAATAGCCATTTTAGTCACTTGATGGGAATTGCAACATCTACACGAAGATCAAATACGGCTATGTCCTTAGCAGCCACTACACCCCCATTTTTTAACAAGTTCAAGTGAGATTTTAGGAATGACAATTATTACCTCAGGTGGAGAGCAATATATGGTTCACCATCAGTCCTAAGTCTATCCACCAATTTCTTTCCAAGCTCCTCAATCTCTGGTGTAAACCGGAGAGCCACATAATTTGTACGACACCTGAGCCTCTGAATAGAGGACGCTAGGCCATTATTAGCAAGTCGTGAATCGGTATGTGTAAACTTGATCACCTTATGCTTCTTCAGCAAAGGAAGGATTTCGCCTCTGTAGTAACTAGCCTGGCAACAAAACAAAGTATCCGAGTTTAGGTTAAATTCACGAAACACGTGAATAGCTAACAAAATATGACCTCTCGTAATTTCCCAACCTTTGACCAAGAGACCGGTGCCTTGACCAGGGGATTCAGTGCAGCATATCGTGATGGCAAGGATTCAACTATCTCAATATCATCTTTTAAAATTTCAATGAAGTGCCTCCAGTCAAAAATATCTTTAAAGTCGCTGCAAAAAAACGTAAGTTGAGGAAAAACCTAGATAAAACAAAATGTATTCTCTGTGAAGCATGATGACTGAGAAGATTTATACCTAGGATCTGTCCAAAAGGACTCGTGATCAAGTGAAGGAAGCACAAGAGTGGCATTCATAATTTTCGCTATGGCAGCCATATCGCATATCTGAAGTTGAATTAAACACAAAATGCTAGCAAAGCATTAAAGTCGGATTCGCAGAAAATTAGGTGAAAGTGTCTAAAAGAGCATAGCATTTGAACTTACTCCTGTTCGCATTTGATTCAATCCTCCATTGGCATGAACTATAATATAACCATTTGTCGCTGACCCCGTCCCTGAAAAAGAAATTAACATTCCTTTATCAAACAAAATGGTCTGTGCAGGAGTGTCATTAAATTCAGGAATGGTGAATCTTAACATACTTATGCGATTCCTAGGTCGAGTAATGCACTGGTAATAGTTATCACTGTCTGGTTTCATCCATATTTCTGGGACCTGTTCAAATGATAATCCTACTGTTAAACCAAAAAAAAACACTGAAAGAAAGCCAAATCAAATCAATAATTATCCAAAAACCAGGCCTCAGTTCGGAATGCAGGCTGCAGCTTAAGACAAACAAAAATGTTATTCATCCCCGCAATGGGTCTAAATGATAGGTTAAATGAAATGTGAAATTAAATGACTTATTTAATTTCACCTATCATTTAGTCCTACATTAACGCCACCTAGATTGGAGTTGTAATCCCAGTGGGGATGAATAGCATTACTCTAAGACAAAACAGAGGGGGAAAAAGTAGGGAAAAAAATGGAAAATTCATAACGGTCAATTAATCATTAGCCGCCTGGAAAACAATTGGGTCAAAAGGCAGCTGGCCAAATTCATATTGCATCCCCACTAATTGATTTATGTCAAAAGATAATATAAAATCTACAAACCATTTTATTAATTAATAAAAGTAAATGACCAAATTCTAATACAGTTCCCAACAAAAACATTCCTACCTTAAAATATTGTGAAAAAATAGAAAGATTTGCACAAATTTATGATTTAATAAAAAAAAATTCCTTAATTAATGTCAAAAGGGATGGAAAGATTAGAAATTTAGTAACTTCACTAAATTATGAGTAATTTCAATTCAGAAGTCTCAACAAGATTTAAAGGCATCTTGAGAATCACAATCTCCCATGTGTTTCTGCTAAGAAAATGCAGGAATATAAGAAAAATATAAAATTCAGTCCACATGCTTTGAAATCTGTCGATCTTGAACTAAAATCCCATTTAAATCTAGCTTAAGATTTAAGTATATAATTAACAAAACAAGGTAGTAAGATATAATGAACTCACCGGAATTTCCTTCATTAGCCGCTTCTGCATAAGGTCTCCGCCGGAAGATGCATCGGAATCAAACATGACTCTCTGAGCATTAGACCAATCATTGTTGAAATTTTGAACAATCAAAATCCCATTTACCTCCCCATGAAAACCGCCGCCGGCCATAATAGAAAACTTCAAAAATGCGGTAACCACCACTAGCATCAACAGAAGCCCCAAAATTACACGAGCCATATTTGTTCTTGATCTCAAAGAGTGCAATATTGAAGAAGCACTTAATAAAGATTCTTCCACACCCAAAACCCAATTCTCCGGTACCCTTTTACGCACTAATAAATACCTAATCATCGGATGGTGATGGTGGTGGTGGTGGTGGTGATGGTGGTGGCTGCCACCAATATTATGTTGATATCCACCGACATTATCATCAGTTGACGTTTCTGAATCATCGTCTTTTGGAGAATTATCAAAAGAATTATCTAATGATTTCTCGACGTCGTTGATGGAGTCGGGCACACGGCGGCGGTGGGTACTTGTAGGGCCACCGTGCATAGGACTGCCGTTGGTGCCGGAATTAGTGGTTCCACCGTTTGACATTATCAATAGTTCCCTAAAAGTCAAAAAAAAAGTGAGAAAATAATGGAAAAATAGTGATTGAAAAGCCCGCCGTAAATTGCGAATTTGCGATGTGTCTCTATATATAATTTTCTATAGATTCGAATTTATCTTTTTATTTTTTTGGGTTTTATTTTTGCCACTCTCAAAAAGCTGTAAGCTTGATCTTCGGCGTTAACGCGTATAGGAAAAAGAGAGGGAGAGAAGACTTGTATTTGAAGAATGTGTGTGAGAGAGAGATGTACACAATAAATACATATATATAGAGAGAGAGAGAGAGTCTCGTAGTCATTATTCTTGGGGACTAACGTTGTAACTCCGTGACAACAATAATTCTTCAAGCTTAGGAATTTTTTCATAGATTTTGTATTGAAAGGCTGAATTTCTGTGCAAAATCTATGAAATATTATGTACTTGTATTATTGTTACGACAATTTGAGGTGAGTTCGTACTTTTTACGAGATTGAGAAACTTCTTGTGACGAAAATACCCTTGATAAGTTAGACAAAGAACGAGATACAAGTTTATTCGGGAAATTTCAATAGAGGTTACTTAACTTTAAGCTTTGTTTAGTGTTTGTTTGTTTTATTTCAAATTGTTTCATTTTAACCACTCAATTCACACATTTTGTTGGTAATCGTGGTCATTACTAATGGCCATTTCCATGTGGTTGATGGGATCTTTGTCGATGATAAAAACTAAACTTAGTATGAACAATCACTTTCTAAAGCGTGTTGAGAATGTTTCTTCAAACTTATAAGTTGATAAAAAATAATTTTCATTCACACATTTTTGTAAAATTCATTTTTTTTTCTCAAATTTTGTATATACATTCCGTAAGAACACATTGTTTATAAGTAATTAATTAATTTATTTATTTAGCAAATATTAAACCGACGATCATCAAACATTTTGTAGTCACAAAGACCGTCTTTTGACCATGGCAACATATAGAATGATTGAAAAAAAAATGCAAGTTAGGTAATCCAATTGATAACATAAAAGTTTGAGGACTAACATGAAAATGCTTAAAAGTTGAATGACCTTTAGTGAATTTAATATAAACCATTTTTTAAATTGGAAATTACAGAAAACAAGAGTTTTTAATAATCAATTTCAAATTTCAGATATAGAGTTTTACTTTTCAAAAATCAGATATTGAATTAATAATTAAATATTATATCTAGCCAAACTCTAATTTCATTTCATTTCTCTTCCTCTTATCCTTCTTCATTCCTCTCCATTCTATCTCTACGGCAACTGGCGACCCGATCAAATCCAGCAACCGATGACGCAGGCGGTGTGCCGACAGACGCTTGTGGCATCATACGCTGTTGAGAACGGCTCAGATTGTCGCTGCTCTAGCCATAGTGGCGCTCAGTGACGATTTGAGTTGCGGCGCTTTGAGTGCTGCTAAGATGGTGACCCACTCAAATTCGGCAACCGGTGACGTAGGCGATGTGCCGGCCGAAGCTTATGGCATCATATGCTGCTGAGAACGGCTCAGATCGTCGCTGCTCTGGTTATAGTGGCGCTCAGAGCATCACTGATATGAGCTGCGGTGCCTTGAGTGCTGCTGATCTTAGCAACGATGCTCAGTTCGTTGCTGTGCAGTAGTGCAGTGGTTTGTGAGGTGTTGGATATGGTGTTAGATGTTGTTTTTTTGGTGGTGACGGTGGTTGTGATGTGGCTGTCTGGTGAGTTAGTGGTGGTCGTGGTGCGATATCCAAGTTACTTTGAAGTCCGGCTTGGGATCTGATTTTTTTGTAGTCTTTGGGTGGTGGTGGTTGTCATGATGGCTGCAAGGGTGAAGTTGGCGGTGTAGGAGGAAGTGGCGGTGGTGGTGGAGTGTGATGCTGGAGGTGGTGTAGGATGTTTGGCGGTTTTGAATCTGATTTGTTGGTGGTGTTTGGGTGGCAGTTGTGGTGGTTTTGATCTGATAGAGGCTGTGGTTTTTGTTGTCAGCGTTGGTGGTGGTGCTGGTGGTTCTGACGACGATGGTGGCAGTGATGCCGCTGGAGGGATTGGTGAGGTGGTTGGTTGGTCATTTGTAACCATTAAATTAGTTAATTTGTGACCAATAAAAAATATGTGACCAATGAAAAAGATAAATTGTGACCAAAAAAATAATGTGTGACCTAAAAAATTGTTAATTTGTGACCGATAATTTGATACTTTGTAACGGCATACTAAGTTGTGACCTATAAATAAATTGTGACGTTTCAATTTTTGATTTGTGAACAATGAACAAATTGTAACATATAAAATTCTTGAATTGCGATCGTAAAATAATTCTTAACGTATAAAATTTGTAATTTGTGACCAATGAATAATATGTGACTTATAAAATTTCTGATTTGTAACCGTTGAACAAATTGTGACATATAAAAATTTTGAATTGTGACCATAAAATAATTTGTAATGTTTCAATTTTTATTTGTGATCGATGAACAAATTGTGACCTATAAAATTTTGAAATTGTGACTGAAATAATTTGTGATATATAAAATTTGTGATTTGTGATCAATTATATGAAATTTGTGATCAAATTATATGGAATTGTGACTTTAATATATTTAATTAATAAAAAATACTTTAATTAATTAATTCATAAATAAAATCTAAAAAACTCTGAAATTTGAAATTTTAAAACATAATTTCTGAATTTGAAATTGATAAAACTAAACCTCTTAATTATGAAATCTTCCCCTTTTTAAAATTTGATTACGGTAAATGTCCAATTTAAGGAAAGTTAATGCATTTATGCAGGTTCACGTGAAGCCAACTTTTTTGTGTCACTTCCTTGCCAAATAGAAAGTATGCTTATATTTGGTATGGCACGCGTTACGCTCTATGTTTAAATTTTTTTAGAAATTTTTTAATTAATAATTTTGAAATTGGAAAGAAATTCCCCCCTTTTTTTTTTTCACTTCTACAATTGCATTCACATATATATTAGACTGTCCATTTTTGCTATCGACACACTATTGGTGATAACTGACGTCAGAAATTGTCGATTGTATATGCTCTTGATAATAATAATAATAATAATAAAAGGTTGATAGTTAGAGTCTGTTTGGTACGGTTTAAAATCCAATTAAAATTGAAAATTTAGTCGTTATTGGGTCACATCCGTTTAATAAAAGTCAACAATAACGGCTAGTTTTTCAATTTTAATTCAATTTTAATATCTACCAAACATCCTCTTAATCTGATGAATAGTGGTTATCGAAGATGGCATTAGTTAATATTAACATATATTATTTATGTATTAATTTTGCATATCGTATTATAAAATTCTTCCCGGATACTAAATTGTATTAAAAATACTGCAGGTTATCAAACAAAACCAAAATAAATTAAAAGTCTATATTTGGTACACATTAAAATTTTCGTTCTCATTCTTCTGCTCATTTTCAACCACACGTTTTTCAATAAAATAATATTTTCATCACATCAATAATTTTTCATTTTTTGTCAGCCACGCATTCTCTATCGATTTATTATTACAGAATATATTTTTCTAAAATAATGTGACTCAAACCCACCTAAATAGCAAAAAATTGGCCGTTGGTTTTCACTGTTGAATTTGAGATTTCATACTACTAAAGGCAGAACACTCAACACCAACTTTGTTTTCTTTCTTTGTCTATTCATTTGTTGGGCAATGTCTGATTGCATATAATCAAATTCAATGGATTATGCTGACAATTGGAGCACTAATTATATATTTGGAGATCTTAAAAATTTAAAATATGAAGAAATTTGGAATATATGTAATGTTCCTTCAAATAGATTAATCTTCTTAATTCAATTAATTAAATAATAATCCTTGTTTGGTTTTGATAAAAAAAAATTATATTTTTAGAGTTTGACAAAAATTGATTAAATATGTGATTAAAAATTAATAAAATTACGAGTGGTATTAAACGTATGGTTGAAATGAATCTTGGAAAATGAGGACCAAAAAGAGACATAATATTAAGTTTTTTCTTTCTTACTTACTCAATTTAACGTACCAAATACAAAGAAAAATCTCAAGATCCAGTTCAACATGACATTGAAACAGAATGCAAATAGCAATGTCACTTCATCATAATTATTACGTTTTCACATTCTAACACTAAAATTCCTTCTAATAATTTAAGTATTTTTTTACCTGCATGATTAGACAGCTTTGGAAAAAAACTCAAGATCCAGTTCAACATGACTTTGAAACAGACTACAAATAGTAAAGTCGCTTCATCGTAATTATTACCTTTTCACATTCTAACACTAAAATTGATTCTAATAATTTAAGTATTTTTTTACCTGCATGATTAGACAGCTTTGGACTAAATATTGTGAATTAATTAGCTAAAACAAACACAATTTGTTTACAAATTCCTCTTAAGTGAAAGTGGCACTAGATGGGGTCAAAGAATTCTCTTAGTCTAGAGCTCAGGGGAATTAGTTTAATTTATGCATAATTAATTTTTTTTAATTCTTTTAAGTGCTGTCTAATCAGTGCTCATATTAATCATCATTTAGGCAGCACGGGGCATCGCCCGTGAAGTGATAGTTTCTTGAATTTCTTTTGAGTAGGCTAGTTTTGTATATTGTATGGAAAAAGATTAAATATTTGATTGTGCTTAAAATAATTAGTTAAATTCACTTTTTACTTATTTATTTTTCTAGCATGAATTTCAAGATTATTATTTTGTTCACTAAAAAACTTTGAAGGTAAGTTTTAATTAATTTCTAAAAATAATTTTTAGCCCCCGTTTGACCCACATTATTTTTTTCACTCTCATTCTTCTACTTATTTTCAACCACACATTCTTCTATAAAATAATATTTTCCATCACATCAATAACTTTTCCTTCTTTTTCAACCATATATTCCTCATCACATCGCTTCAAAAAAATGCATTCTCTCATTTTAATTGACCAAACACACTCTTAAATACAAACAACATTGAACATTGTCCATATAAATTAAAGAATGGAAGAACGCTAACTAGTTGAATTCATCAAATATATTCTTAATTTTAGATTATGCAAATTTTCGGGTTGAATTCGGTACAAGAAAACTTGGTACAACTTCAACTCCAATGTAATTGTCAATATATTCGGTTAGTGACACGTATGCTTAACGTTATGAAATTTACTAGAGGATGTTTGGTAGAGATTAAAATCGGATTAAAATTGAAAATATAGTCGTTATTGTTGACTTTTATTAGACGGGTGAGACCCATAACAACCATATTTTTAATTTTAATTGGATTTTAAGTCGTACCAAACAGGGCCTAAGCGTGTAAACTTTATCTCACTCACCTCTCTCGCTCTCTCTCGAATTTTATAAAATTGAAAATATAGTCGTTATTCTTGACTTTTATTAGACGGGTGAGACCCAATAACAACCATATTTTTAATTTTAATTGGATTTTAAGTCGTACCAAACAGGGCCTAAGCGTGTAAACTTTATCTCACTCACCTCTCTCGCTCTCTCTCGAATTTTATAGATTATGTTTTTGAACATATTTTTGTTTCTCAATTTGATTCTTGAGTTGACGGGAGCCGTGTCGCAGTCATTATTCATTTTTTAGAAAGTTTTTCCTGAAGTATTCCCTCTTAAATGTGAATTATTGTACCGATTCAATTTTGAAATGATTTGTATTGACGTATTGTTGCAGAACCATACTTGAGACTTGCCATCTGTGTCAATTATGAAGACTTTCTAGACACTTTGTCGAAAAGATGAATTAAAAGTGACTACATTGAGTTTTTAGTCGGGATAATTACAGCACTAGTACCAAATATTTTATTTAGTAGCAAACTTTGTCCAAATTTTCATTTGTGTCAATTACAGTATCAAATCTTTCAAAATATCGCAGTTGAAATCCAAATTGATAGTTTCTGTTAATTTGATCATTAAATAATTCATATTGACAATAATTTTTAATAAGTTTAAAATGTTAAAATGATAATTTTACATTTTTATAATAAAATAACTAAAATCAAATAATTAAAATAAAAAAACAAAAAATCAAATCTTTTTTTTCTCCATCCACGCCATCACACCACACCCCAAATCATCACCACTAGGGTTGTAAATGGATCGAATCTACCTATATCCAATTCGATCCGATAATCCAACAGATATCTGATTGTTAAATCCATATCCGATCCGATAATCCGATCCAAAATTAACAAAAATTAGGGAAAAAAATTCAATGTTGGAATCAAATCATCATACATTAAACGAAAAATTGAAAATCGTCAAATAAACCGTTAAACTAGTCGGTTAACCGTAAACGAGATCGATTTTTCCAAAAAAAATGATTTTATGTTGTTTAGAAAAATTTGAACTAATTTGAGGCTCACCTGTGCTTACTAGCAAGCTCAATTGTGACTTTTATCATGGTGTTCCTTTTTAAAAGAGTAATCATTTTCTAGTTTTCCATTAACAATCGACCGGGGAGGCAAAATTAAATTTCAATTCTAAATATAAATATTTTATTTCATAATTTCTATTAACAAATCAAATTAT
>CAIGRL010115723.1:0-10343 GCA_903798325.1 Fraxinus xanthoxyloides
CTCCAACAAAAACATAGTAGCCAGTAGTGGATCTCCGATCAATCTTGGAACCTGCCCAATCTACATCTAAGAAACATTCGATGTGAGTATGTCCATAATTTCTATACAGTATCCCACGTCCAGGAGCTCCCTTTAAATAGTATAGGATCTGTTCTAAAGTTGTCCAATGGTGAACTGTTGGGGAAGACATGCATTGACTTACAATACTAACAGAATACGCAATACCAAGATGAGTTACCGTAAGATAGTTCAATTTCCCAACTAGCTTTCTATGCTTCTCAAGATCTTCAAATAAGTCACCATCTTTGGTAAGTTGCAAATTAGGAAGCATTGAAGCATTGTTTGGCTTTGCTCCCAACTTTCGTATCTCAGTTAACAAGTCAAGCACATATATTTGTCACTGTTTCTCATCCTCGTGGCAGTGACAAATAGATTAGAGAAGATTTAAAGGGAATTTCTTTGGGCAGGGTTGAGAGAGAAGATGAAACTTCACCTGGTTAATTGGAGAGTTGTTTGCTCGCATATGAGGATGGGGGTCTCGGATTGAAAAGCCTTACTTTGTTTAACAAGGCATTGTTGGGCAAACGACTGTGGCGGTTTGGAGTGGAGAGGGAGAGCTTCTGGATAGAAATCATTGGGGCGAAGTATGATGTGATGGAGGGGGGATGGTGCTCGGGTGAGGCTCAAGGTTCTTATAGGGTGAGTTTGTGGAGATATATTCGTCGAGGATGGAGCGACGTTCGGGATAGATTGATTTTTGTGGTGGGGATTGAGCATAATATCAAATTATGGGATGATAGTTGGTGTGGCAATAGACCGCTTAAGGTGGGGTTTCCTTCCTTATATCGATCGCATCACTGTGGTGCCTTCTGCTATGGTTAATGACGTTTTAGCTATACACAATGGGAGTTACAGTTGGAATATTATATTTCAGAGGGGCTTGCAGGATTGATAATTGGATGATTATGCTCGGTTTCTTTCCTATTTGTATGAGGTTCAAATTCGAGTTGGGGGGAGGATCATAGCCGTTAGAGGTGACACGGAGCGATATTTTCTCAGTTCGCTCATATTTTAGATCCTCTCTGGGACTTGGGAAGAATTCATTCCCCTGGAAGATAATGTGGCAATGTAAGTTGCCTCCACCAGTGACATTTTTATTGTGGACGCTTGTGAGGGGATAGACTTTAACGATGGATAACCTTCGAAGAAAATGCTTTTATGTTATTGAGTGGTGCTATATATGTAGGAGGGATAGGGAGACGCATGACCACTTGTTCATTCACTGCGATGGTGTTCGTTGGCTATGGAACAGTATTTTGGCTTCCCAACATTTGATTTGGGTACTGCCTAGACGTATTAAGGACGTGGTGCGGGCTTGGAGGAGGAAATTTCTTGATAAGGATAGCAAGCTTGTTTGGAACCTTATCCCCGGTTGCATTGTTTGATGTGTGTGGACGGAAAGGAACAACCGATATTTTGAAGATCAAACTCGGACCACAGAGCAACTTAGAGAATCATTTTATTTGACTTCGTACACTTGGTGTAATGCCGTGGCTTGTAATCCTATAGAGGGACTGACTAACTTCATGTCTTTTCAGTCTTGTATATCTTGATAATACACTTCCTGTGTATTCTTTTTTTAATAAAATTTNTTCGTGATAAGGATAGCAAGCTTGTTTGGAACCTTATCCCCGGTTGCATTGTTTGATGTGTGTGGACGGAAAGGAACAACCGATATTTTGAAGATCAAACTCGGACCACAGAGCAACTTAGAGAATCATTTTATTTGACTTCGTACACTTGGTGTAATGCCGTGGCTTGTAATCCTATAGAGGGACTGACTAACTTCATGTCTTTTCAGTCTTGTATATCTTGATAATACACTTCCTGTGTATTCTTTTTTTAATAAAATTTCCTAATTACCTATCACAAAAAATAAAATAAAAAAAGAAAGCATATATTAGTTCTCTTTGAAGATAGTTAACTCTTTGAAGATTATGGAAAGGGAGAGAGATTTGACATGGAAGTTGATACTTATAGAGAGAGGCAGTTGTCACCACCAAATCTACCAACATAAATACTACTGTAAAAATTAACAACTTTCCATTATTTTGATCTCATATTGGCTTCAAAATATTTCGTTCCTACTATGATTATTTCAAGAAACACAGTTGAAAAGTTCATTATTTTTGGAAGAAATATATGTTCATCATTGTAGTCAAGTAAAAATATTAAGCTCTTGTTTGATCCACATTATTCTAAAAATACATCTCTCTATTGTTTTCATCCACACATTTTTCAATAAAATAATATTACACGCAAACCCAAAATTTTTCCTTATTTTTTAACCACATATTCTCCATCAATCACTATTCAAAAATACATTCTTTGCCAAAAAAATGGGGCACAAACAAGGGCTTATTTCATTAATACTGGATGAAATAGGTCAAGAATGGGAATATAGGATTGCAACTTAAGGATAGGTATTTTTTATTATGGCAATTTTTAAACAAGTTTATAATTGACCCCTTCGAAAGTTTACAGTAAAATAATTACAGGCACAGAACATCAAGAAATATAAAACAAATTGTTATAGCTAAACCATTTGGTAAAAAACGTATTTAACATGCAAGGTGGAACCATCATTCCCTTAATTGTTTTAGCCTCTAGCTTATTAAATACGGAAACTATATGTCAATTATAAAACCATCAACTATGTGCCAAAAATATAAATGAAACATGACCATGAAGTACAGTGCGTGAAAACATGTCAATCCACAAAATTATCTGATTTGACGGTCTACCAATTCAAAAGATAACTCACCAGTAAAAATAAGTCTGCTAAGCATGTCAAGAGATTTTCTTCTGCATCATAAGGATTTTTGTTGTTCGCATAATATTCTAGCAACTGCTCACGAAATGGAACACAGAAATAAAGAGCCTGCGCAAAAAGGAGAAAAAGTTCGAATGTATTCTCAGAAGCACAGCACAAATGCTTTCTCACTGTGAAGGAAACACACCATGAAGGGTATCAGTAATAAGATTAAAGACACCTGAGATTAGCGTAGTTAAATTTATTACTGATGCATGAATCAGTATCTTAACTAAGTGAAGACTCGGTAGAGCAGGAGTCGTCATTTACACTGCCAGTTCCAGGAACAAGAAGACAGGACAAATCCTTTTTTTTTCTGAGACAAATGGACAACAAATTTTGTCCAGCCTAGTTCAGAACATGAACTACATTATGTAGCACATGGTAAACTTTATGTTATATAATACTTACAGTATAACAGTCAGTTAGTAGAAGAATGAAAAGCAATCAGAGGATGTTTATAGTGCAGTCAAGGAAATCAATTCAACAGACAGTGTTGTTACTCGCTACAAAAGTAAAACTCGATTTCAAATCTATTGCCATTATAGGTCAAAGTTGTGGAGAGAAATTGGTAAATTGTATGCATCTTCTAAAGATTGTCTCTAGCTTTATTCTCATTCTCCCTAAATTTAAAAGAGATTATTTTCTCATCTTAATGCTTTCCATTTTTTTTCGGTTCCCCAAGTTCCAAAACAGCATGTACCCATACACAGAGAGAAAAAAAGGACAACATTTTTGGTAAGAGAATTTGGTATCCACTAAAAAAATTTAATTTGGGGAGGCGGGTGCAAAACAGCATATCCTTTTACCATCATTGATAGTTAACTCGTCTACACAAAGCCAAATTAAAGGCTCCAAATTTTGATACATTTTACTAGGAAATCTATTCATTCAAATTCAAAACCCAAAACGAAACATCAATAAGCAGATAAATAGCCAATATTGATTATAAACCAAAGCAAGAAACCACAATTCACAACACTAAATTCACATACAACCATTTATGAAACCATACACGTATAAAACCAAATAAAAACTTCAAAAGAATCAACATTCAGAGTAAATCGATGTCATGGAACCTGGAGGACGCTGTTACAATAGCAAGTGTTTCCGAAATTCTCGAGGCCGAAATATCGTTCACCTTCAGGGAATTGGTCTCCCAATGCCTTCTCCAGTTTCGAGCCCGCTGCTCCCATCCCTCCCTCACTTCATCCGAACCTTGTCCCCTGGTATCTATATATGTATGTATATATGTTTGAAAGTTGCTGAAAAGACTAGGGTTTGTCACGGAGAAAGATTAGATGATGACGATGAATTTGCAGACGGAAATTGAATTGAAATTGGAATGTTCATAGAAATAGAAAAAAGGAACAAAGGCTTTTAAGATGGAGAAGGAGACCAAAGATAGAAAGAGGAATTTCTCAAAAAATGCCTTGGTAAGTGCAAGTGAAAAACTAGTTTTGGATTTTTAGCTTTTTATTTCTCAAAGTATTATATTTTGGGTAAAATGTCTTTAGATTCTAATATATGACTATCTTCTCTTTAAACTAGTTTTGACATTAATAATTATTTTCCAACTTTTTAAGATGGAGTTCAATCGGGTCAAAATTGATTGTCGTTGGTCAAATGAATATAGAGAAAATATAATGATACGAGAGTGATGACATGATTAAAAGAGAAAATTGATAGAGGTAGTTGAGGATGAATTGGTACGATTGTACACATCGAGGTTGTGCACCTTAGGGTTGGGGTAGGTCATGCATTGGAGGAGGTTGCACATGAGGGGTATCAAATGTTTCACACAATGCAAACACTGTGAAAAAAATAGGACTAGGAGTCGTGGATTGAAGGGGTTGACAAGTAATGCACTAGTCGATTTGGAATGTTGCACACAAGTGAAGCTAAAACAAGATGAAAGCAGTTGCAGCAACGTGTGCAACCAAGAACATAAAGTTAGGGAAAAGATGAATAAATCATAATAGATATAAAAAAAAATCCGACTATTCTGGTCATTATTATCCCACCACCTAGAAGTATTTAGCACATCTACCACCTCGTGCATCTTACGTCGAAATCACCTTTAAAACTAACCATTTAAAATGAAAACACGTTTGATAGCCACCTTTCCCACCTTCCATCTCTAAGATTTCTTCAAATTCAATGACATACTCATTACCACAATGAAATAGAAAAGTGAAATCAACAGGAGTAAATTCAATCCATGAGATCTTGAGGCAAAATTGAGGATATGCCTCATCGAAACAATGCAATAGAACAAATTTTGAATTCAAGATGACATTTCAGTAAGTTATTCACTAGACCATTAATTAATTTTTTCAAATTGATCAACATAATTCCGAATCAAGGACATGTACGTAACGCTCACTTACAATGCGTATGCAAGATTAATACTATCAAATAAAAAGTTCAACCCCTAATTAAGCCCTAGTCGCAGTGTCTCTCTATACAGGAATGTTCTCAGACAATATCATATTCATCGATTTTAAAAATTATTTTTTACATTAAACCTCTGTTTGGTACACATTAAAATTTTCATTCTCATTTTCAATCACATATTTTTCAATAAAATAATATTTTTAATCACATCAATAATTTTTCATTCTTTTTCAACCATATCTTCTCTATTAATTTATTATTCCAGAATACATTCTTTCAAAATAATATTGTTGAAACACACCCTAAAGCTTGAATGAGTTTTGATAATACATAGTTATCAACCAAAATGGTTAACTAAAGTTATCAGCTATGTTGGTACAACTAGCTTTGTTAATACCAAATTGACCAGCTGTAATTTTTTCAATTTTCCTTCCGTTCCACTCCAGAACCAAAAGACTCTTCTCTGGCGAAATGGAAGAAAATGTGTTTGGCTCAAATGATTCAAACCCTAAAACCGCCGCCGCCACTACTGCGGCTGACACGACCGTTGACCCAACCCTCCAACAGAAGCATGCTGCAATGCTGGAACGCCTCTCCAATCGCCACCACTCACGGCTGGCCGGAAAATCCGACCCTGACTCCACAAACCTTAATGCGCCTCCCTCGTTCGAGTCAACCGAATCCTTCCTCTCAAAATTTTCTCAATCTAAGGTCTCCATTGAGTCCTGCCTCTCCCAGCTCCACCAACAACAAGAAAACCGAATTCCTGGCTCCGATTCGAACCGGAATACCGATATGGAGAAAATTTCCCTCTCAATTTCTGACCTAGAGAAGTTTGTTGCCGAGAATTCTTACTTCTTACCATCCTACGAAGTTCGTACGTGCCTCAAAACCATTGCCGATCTCAAGCAATCCCTCGATGATGTCACCTCCCTCGTCATCCCCAAGAAAAAATTCTCCTTCAAAAATAAACCATCCAAAAAACCCACTAATCCGGTTCACGAAGATAGCGTCTCTGAGAAGAACCTGAATGTGGGATCTTCCGATTTGGGATTTAAGCGTTTGAGCCTGTCACCGGGGTTTAGGGATAAAGAGGAGGAGGTATTAGTCAAGGAGTTTGATAAGAGTGATTCGCAGGGACAAAATGGGGAATTCACGTTATCGGGTTTGAGGGATTGTGAGGTGAGATTGAAGGGGTGTTTAAGGGCTCTGTTTATGGATAGATTGGCAAATTGTAGGATTTACGTTGGGGCAGTGATGGGTTCAGTTTTGATAGATGGCGCGGAGGGGTGTGTTTTTGTATTGGCTTCACATCAGATCAGGATTCATAATGCAAAAAATTGTGATTTTTATCTTCGAGTTAGAAGTAGACCCATAATTGAGGACTGCAATGGGGTTAAATTTGCGCCATATTGTCTGAACTATGAAAGGATTGAGAAGGATCTTGAGGAGGCAAATCTTGGAGAGGAGACGGCTAACTGGGCAAATGTGGATGATTTTCGGTGGTTGAGGGCGGTGCAATCCCCAAATTGGTCGATTTTACCCGACAATGAGCGAATTCAGACGGTGGATATTTCGAATTCTTGAGAAGTGGATTGAGAGCCCTTTTTTGCATAGACTAAAGAGAATTTTTTTTGTTCCTGGGTACATGCTAGATTTTGTAAAAGATGTAACATTTTTGTTATGTCTGCCAAAAAATGGAAAATGACACGAAATCATTCAGAATTCATTTCTTATCCAAGTTCATGCCAAATTGGGTTTATATGACACTTCATTGTTTATGTAATTTGATTGCTACAAATTTCTAATACTTGATGTTTTGCTATGTTGTTTCAATTATGTCTCTTCTGTCCTGCGCATTGGCTTAACTTATATCATACCAATGCTGGAATACGTAGAATAAAGTTTGCAGTCGGACTGTTCTCTCTAGTTGTTTTGTCTTAAACAGCCATTATAGATTTAACTTTGTTTCAGAGCTTGAAATATTGTTAATTGTAAAAGATCCATGCCTTCGTACGTGCTTCTTAGTTTGAATTTACTTTGTTTGGGCAAGTAAGATGACCTTATTAGGAATATATGAGAGATGCTTCAGTGCGCCTCAGGGCATAGTTTAGCTACTAGATGAGAAACAAACTTTAAAATGGAAAAGATTGCCTAAGTAGGTGTTTTTTGCAGCTTGAGGTTCTGGGTTTAATGTTATGGAAGGAAGATAAAGCATTGAAATTGAAATTTAGATACTATTTTGTTGATCAGCCTGACCCAGGTGGTTCAATTGGTGAACTGTTGGACCAGCTGGACTGGTCCTCTAATCAGTTTGTTTATGGCAGTGACCTGATAGAACCCAAGTTGAAACCTTATGTCTAGGCATGGTCTTGAATCCACAACCTAACGCATACCTAAGGAGCTAGCCAATTCCTAGAGCCGAGTGTCTTTATTTGAACACCTTTCTACAAGATACTGTCTTTATACATCAACTTTTGATGTGATGATCTTGTTAAACAAGCACGAAGAAGGAAGAAAGGCTGTTTGGAGGTACAAGTTTGTGTTTACAATGCATAGACTGCTTTTGATTGTGCTTTGGGAACAAGGCTTATTGTGAAAGTGAATGCATTATGTCACATCCACCTTCGCAATACACTTGTTCTGTTTTCGTCTTGCCATGCCTACCCGTAATTAAACCAGAATTTTGGCTGCTGAGATTTGATTAGTTGCTGGGACATGTGAAAACCTTATCCTCTACCACTTCAATGCTGACTTTGCTCAAATTTATGGTGATATTGAACGATGTTTGGTGAAAATTGTTGTAGTTTCTGAGTATATTGTGCGAAATGAAATTCGTTTTGGTTCAGATGTAATTGCCATTTGCCGTTGGCTTAGGATGAAGGTCTTTAATGTTCTGTCGTTTCATGGACATATGATATGAGTAGTGTTATAATTTTGTTTAAATAAGAATATTCAACGCGGTGTATTTTTCTTTTCTTTTCATGTTTTATTTCCCCCCAAATATAAATAGACACGAACTAATGGAGATCGAATGCATTCTTACTATTCTCCCTCGATTTTTTTTTTTCAAACAATTATCTTTTGTGTAAAAATTTCACTTCAATTTACCTGTTTAAATTTGATTATAAAGGATCACTTGTTCTTACGCCATAAAATATAATCGGGTCAAAGTTTCAAACCCAACAATTATCCGACCCAATAAAATATAAAGCATGGAGAAAATTAAAATAATATTCCGTTGCCGGGACTTGAACCCGGGTCTCTCGGGTGAGAGCCGAGTATCCTAACCAACTAGACTACAACGGAAATTTGAAATAAACTACTATAAATATATATTTCAATTTATTTTTTGATATTGATTATAGGATATGCGATTCATTTTATAAACCTACCTTCGCCTTAATGTCAATCGAGATTTTTGGTAAATGGGCATTGTGGGAAAATTTTCTCCAGAACAATTACTCGGGTTTGCATATCTTATTAACACTTTAAGAACTGTTCTCTTTGTATTTCAATTTTGAGTTTTGAATTTATTTTTTATTTTGAATGTCCATTCTAAGATTGTTGAAAATGTGTTCTTTTTGACATTTTAAAAATTTTAGTTTGATTAAAACTAAACACACTCAAAACGATAAATTTGTCGTTATGAGTTTTCTTTGTAAATTTTTAATTTGTTTTCAAAAATGCATTTTTACTATTTTGAAAAATCGAAAACGGAAAGCAGTAAAAAAAAACATGTCCTTAGTATCTCGTTGTTTGATATCACAATTCATCATTTCGAGGGAGGTCCAATTCCGCTCTCTTCTAATTATTATTAAATTGACCCAACTCCTAATTTTCTTGGAATTATTAATCCAGCATTTAAGAACTTAGAATTTTTCATAATACTGTTGATTCAATATCAATCAAATATATTTCACTTGTTTTGGGATTTTACAATGGCAAATTCTTGAGGATGTCTATGGAATCCTCATCCTCGAACAAATTTCTAAGACCTCATGAATCCATAGCATAAATTTATCTTATGTTCTTTCTGCTTTATGCGAATCATCGAGGATGCTATGTTGAATGTGTAACCGACACTATACTATATAAGTATTTGTGCAGGTGAAATATCAAATTGTCCTCGAAACGAGTAATTAAGCACAGTCAAGTAAAGGAAAAGGAAAAATTGAATAGAATTCACAAAAACAGTGAAGGGAAAAAAATATTTCTTACTTCTCTTGAATATTTAAAAATATACTACTCTAATTTATCAGGACATGACAGTACAGCACAGTACATTATCGCATTTAGACAATGGGTCTGAGCTGCCATAAATTTACATTGTAGACAAGTTTGTGAATTTCAAATTAAAAATGTAGAGATATCTCAATTCAAGAAGAGAGTAAGCATCTTTACGAATTTTGCATGAATAGTCTCCTTAATTAGCAGTAACGACCTTTTGAACCAATGATTCTAACTCTTTTAATCTGTATTGATAAAATGAATTACTGGGACAAACAAATTGATGACTAATGTTAGACATATACGAGAATGTCGGTGTCTTACCTAACTTCGCTCAAGTCCCGGTAGATTGCTGTTGCCTCTTTAAAATCCTATATTAGAGTAGACAGCGACCAAATTAGTCATTAATTGCCTCGTGAAATACAAGAAAAAATCGATCAAGTTAGTGTTTCTTCATTTTGACCCGGCTTTTTCCATTTAGTCTTCAACACGCCCTCTATCATCTTCTATCCCGTAGACTTGTTTAAAAAAAAAAGCCCGAATTATTTCCAGAATTAGAGTTCGCCGCAGCCTCTCCCAGTTTATATTTTTTTTTTTCGTTTTTTTTTTCATCAAATGCCAGACAAATGCAAAAGTTTCCTAAACAAGTGGTTGCAAGAACTGAACTTAGGACTTGCGATTCTGGTACGCCATTGAAACCCCACATCTAAAAAGCTTAAGTTGTTCGTGACATTTTTTTGTTTAAATTTAGTAAGTTTCATAAATAACTTCTAATCTTACTTGAGAGTGACAATTTGAAGGATCTGTTGAAGATCAAATGATGGAGCTAGAGATACTAGAAGAA
>CAIGRL010115750.1:0-18081 GCA_903798325.1 Fraxinus xanthoxyloides
AGAGAGAGAGAGAGAGAAGATAGATAGATAGATGGGTATTGAGAGATGGATGAGAGGAGAGAATAATTAGGGTTTGTGATTTATTTTGATGGTACTAATAATATTAAATATTTGAACTAACATCTGATTTTTGTATAAACAAACTTTTTATCTGGTTTTTGAAATTGAATCTTAAAAATTCTGGTTTGACATAATTACCACTTAATTAATTCATGGACCAAATTGAATTAATTAAGTATTAGACCGGGTTATACTGATGTTGTTTCCACACACTTTGCGTGATAAAGCACTTGAGCAGTTAGATTCTCAACCTATTGTGAGTATCAACACATGGAATGATCTAGCCCAAATGTTCTGCACAAAATTCTTCCCACCGGCTAAGATAGCAAAATTAAAGCATGATATATCTATCTTCTACCAAAGTGAATCTTCTGCTAAAGTGAATCAGAATCTTTTGATGAAGCTTGGAACAGGTTCAAGGACATGCTACGGAAGTGTCCTCATCAAGTTATTAGCAACGGGCTCTAGGTTCAATATTTCTATGCGGGATTGCTTCCATTATTCAAAAGCATAGTGGATTCTTTATCTAATGGCTCCTTATCTACAAAGACAATTGATGAAGCTTTGAAGTTATTCCAGACAATGGCTAAAACTTCGGCCATGTGGGTTTCAAAGTGAGTTGTTCAAAAGAGAGCGTTGGGTGTATACGAGGTAGATACTTACTCAGCTTTATATGCCAAGATAGCTTATTATTTCATAAGGAAGAGAGCATATCATAGACAGCCAATGCAGCACAAGACAAGAAGCCAAGTTGTGAAGAGTTTGCATTGATTATTGCAAACTTAACGCTGCTTCTCGAAAGGATAACTTTCCTCTTCCATTTATCGATCAGACGTTGAAAAGACTTGTAGGCACTCACTCTATTGCTTCCTCGATGAATATTCTGGATATAATCAGATCCTAATAGCACCAAACGATCAGGAGAAGACCAATTTTACTTGTCCCAAAGGTACATTTACTTACTGTATGATGTCATTCGATTTGTACAATGCTCCTGCTACCTTTTAGCGTTGGATGTTGGCAATCTTCTCTGATACAGTGGACAAATTTATAGAAATCTTCATGGATGAGTTCTCGGTGTTTGGATCGTCGTTTGAATATTTGGAGCATTTAAGTTTGGTATTACAGAGATACAATGAGACAAACTTCGTATTGAATTGGGAAAAATGTCACTTCATGGCACATAAGGGCATTGTATTGGGACATCGTATTTCAGCTAATGGGTAGAGGTGGACAAAGCTAAAATCCATATTATTGAGAAATTACTGTCGCGTACATCAGTTAAAGGTGCTCGAAGTCTCCTTAGGCATATCGAGTTTTATCGACGCTTCATTAAGAATTTCTTGAAGATCACAAAGCCTCTGTGCGACTTGCTAGCAAAGGACGTCACTTTTAACTTCTCTGCAGAATGTTTATTTGCTTTCAACATTTTAAAAGAGAAGTTAACCTCGGCCCTAGTGATCATTGCACTGGATTGTACTTTTCCATTCGAATTAATGTGTGATGTAAGTGATTACGCCGTGGGAGTCGTACTGGGACAGTAAAAGAACAAAATATTTCATGTGATCTACTATGCCAGCAGAACCTTGAAACGCGCGATTAGCTATGCCACCACTAAGAAAGAACTTCTAGCTGTGGTCTATTCTTTTGATAAATTTCGATCATATCTTATTGGATCAAATGTCGTAGTCTACAAAAACAAAGAAGGATGCCAAACTAAGACTGATCCGTTGGGTATTACTTTTTCAAGAAATTGATTTAGAGATTAGGGATAAGAAGAGTAGTGAAAATGTGACGACCGATCACTTATCTCGACTTCAAACCGGAGAGCAAGAGTCAGTAGAGATCAATGAGATTTTTCCAGTTGAACCGCTATTTAGTATGGAATAGACACCTTTGTCTGCAAATATAGTAACTATTTGGCTAAATCTATCATCCAACCTGATTATTCAAGTCGTCAGCGTGAAATATTATTTTTGGGATGATCGCATTCTCTACAGGCGAGGGGCATATCAAATTATACGACGACGTGTTCCTCATGATGAAGTATTCTCAAATACTGTAGCAGTGTCATTCATCTGCATAAGCACAATACTTTGGAGCATCAAAAACAGTCTGGGTTCTATTGGTCTTCACTCTTTCGGGATGCTTTTAAGTTCGTAAAAAGGTGTGACAGATGCCAACGCAAGAGATGTTTTCCCTAGAAGGAACGAGATGCCTTTAAATAACATTTTAGAAGTAAAGCTTCTTAACATATGGGAAATAGACTTTATGGGGCAATTTCCTCCGTCGTTCTCAAATCAGTACATCTTAGATGATGTTGATTATGTTTCAAAAATGGTGAAAGCAGTTGCATTGCCAATCAACGATGCTTAGGTGGTGATTAGGTTTCTAAAGAGGTACATTTTCACTCGTTATGGCACATCTAGAGCTATCATAAGTGAGGGGGACAAACACTTTTGCAATCAGCAATTGAGTCCTTATGGCTCAATATGGTGTTCGACATCGTATAGCTACTCCTTATCACCCTCAAATCAGCAAACAAGTTGAAATCTCAAATCGAGAATTAAAGCGGATACTTCAAGTGATGGTGAATTCTTCACGAAAAGATAAGTCTAAGAGGGTAGACGACGCGTTGTGGGCTTACAGAACAGCATTCAAAACACCTATAGACATGTCTCCGTAACGCTTAGTTTTTGGGAAAGCATGTCATTTGCCAATTGAATCAAAATACCATGCTTACTGGGAAATCAGAAACTTAAATTTTAAATTGAAAACAGCTGTTGAAAAGAGATTACTTCAACTAAATGAAATGGATGAATTTTGATTGGAAGCTTATGAAAACGCAAAACTCTACGAGGAGCAAACCAAGAATTGGCATGACATACATATTCAAAGAAAAAAATTTGAGGTCATCCAACAAGTCCCGTTATACAATTCTAGACTCGGATATTTTTTTAGGAAAGTTGAGGTCAAGGTAGTTAGGTCCATACACAATTATCAAAATATTTCTATATAGGGCTATAGAGATCACTCGCGATAGCAAGAGAACGCTTAAAGTCAATGGACAGTGGCTGAAACCTTACTGGAACGGTGAATTCTCAAAAGAAAAATCCATCGTTCATCTGCAAACACCGGAGTGAATCAATCATCATAAAGTCGAGTTGTTGACTATAAACAAGCGCTTGTTGGGAGGCAACCCAACGTTTCTTCCCTTTTACTTATTTCATTTTATGCATTAGATTAGGGAGTTTTCATATTTTTCAAAAAATTTCGTAATATTAGGTCATTCATCGTCCCTATTAGTCACTAAAAGTCTATGCATGGTCCAAATTGATTTTAAATGTGTTGTGCATGAGTTTGGGAATTTTGGAATGGTACTTAGATGATTTGGTGTCAAGTCACGCATTTCAAGACAAATCGATCAATTTGAAGCTTTTCGAGACCAACGTGTTCTCAAGTTCGAAAAAAACGAAAAATGTTTTTGGAACCAAATTCATAGCATCCACGTACCCCCTACAGTTTAAAATGTGTTTTGACAAGTTTTCGACGCTGGATAGCTGAGTTACATTGTGGATGGAAAATCGAGATTTTAGTAAAAATTGACCGAAAACAAGTTTTCAAAATGTTGAGTTGGTTTTACAAATTTTTCCATGTTGCATATACTCATTACATCCATTTGAACTTGTATAGCACGAGAATTGAGGCGTCGTGGATCTTAAATGGTCGAAAGTAATAAAAAAATTGAAACAAGTAAAAGACCCCATTCCTGGTAGTCTATGTAGCCGCATAGTCCTACCAGGAATGCAGTCTCATCCGATGCATTAGGGCCTAAATTGGCCCTGACATGTTGTTCTCTACGATCGCAAGGTGTTGCTCTATGCGATCGCATATAGTAACTTACACCCAGTTTTCATTTTAAAACCCACACACACGAACATAATTTCATTTTACAAACTACGCACAAACACGCCACCACTTCACAACCATCTACGCACACGAAACACACTCACAACACATCACTCATACTTGTATTCTCTCCATTATTCTCCAACATTTTCTTCAAAAAATCTAAGGTATGCCTACATGTCTCTTTAGCCTCTACAAATGGTGTTTTCATTGTTTTGTGAATTATTTTGAAAGGTCAGATGGAGTAAGGGCGTTAGGTATATGATGGAGTTTGTGATTGTTAAGTTGAATTGAAGAAAGAATTTGTCGTTTGATGAACATCCGTGTCTTGGAACTTCCATGGAAAACTATAGTGTCTTCAATGTGTTTGATGAATTGCCTAGATGAAAAGTGCGTGGAACTAGGATCATTTTCGAAGTTTACATGATTGTTATGCACTTTAGATTGATTGTTGTGTTGAAGTTCTTTAACAAATGCATTTGGGAACACCATAACTCAAAGTGACACACATAGTGATATGGCTAGGAATCTGTTTGCCCTAATATTTGAATACGTGCAAGACTCATATGCACTCTCCCATATGCTCGGAGATCGCTCGGGAAAATTTTATTTTTTCTCGATGGTGTCCGGAGGCGAACTTGCTTGGTTGATCATGGTGCCAAATGACAATTTTTCATCGCTTGCTTTGACTTTAGGTTTGTGAACTACATTTTGAATTTACTATATAATACCCATACTTCACCAAGTATGGCATCGTTACATCGCATTTTTTTTGCTTTGTTACTTGAACTCCTTCAGTACAAGTATTGCATATATGTATTTGCCATAAGTTTGGGGAATTTACTCACTCGTGCTATTGGATTCATTTATGCATCACAGATAGTTTAATACCTCCAAGTTTTGTTTGCGTTATCAAGGTGCCTCCTAAGCAAATCTAAAGGAAAGGATAAAGATGTCTCCACTTCTAATATTGTTCATACTCGAGGACCGAACGAAGGTATAAGACGGTGTTTGAACCAAGAGTCTATAACTAGATACTCCGATATCATCAGCCATTGGGCATTACTTGTGGAGAGGCCGATTAAACTAGACTACTTCCCAAGGTTTGAGATAGTGACCTTAGTGCAAAATTGTGATTAGGAAAAGATAGTGGAAAGACCACACCCCATATATGATGGACTTGTTTGTGAGTTCTACGCCAACTTCAACAGTTACATACCCTTGGATCCGAGCACCTACATCAGACATAGGTGAGAGACAAGTGGATTATGTTCTCACATGAGGTCATCTATGAGTACTATCAGCTCACTTGGGACAATGTCATCCTGATTCCAGACGATTTTCCTTAGAACGAGGTTGGTGAAGTTTTGCTTGGGAGAGAAAATGCTTGGCCACTATAAATTCCAGAGTGGCATCAGATTGAACTTACGCCTTCCATAGCTATTTTGTGGTTATTCATGTGCCACAATATTAAACCTACATCCCATCGAACCACATTCACTAATCCCAAGGCTGGATTTATCTACCATTTGGTGAGAGGTCATATGATTGACTTGGCAACATTTATTTACGAGCAGATTCACTCTCAAGGAATCTAGAAGGAGCGACATCATTCTTTGATATTTTCTAGCCTAATCAGCGAGATTTGCAAGATTTCATGCATGACTATCCCATCTGAGGAGGTACCAGAGAGACCCAGCACTTTTATTAAACGCACTACATTTAAAGCTCAGGAAAGAGCCTTAGAGAAGCACATAGAGAAAGTAGAGAGAGCGCCTCAAACATCAACCAAATAAGTAGGGTCAAGCTGTTGATGATGTTGAGATGTATCAAGTTCCACCACTACTGGCGATGTCGATACACAGCTGCTGAGACAGATGTTTGATAATATGACCGGCTCTAACCTAGATATTCAGAGTCTTTAGCAGGCTATTGAAGCCATGGGTACGGGTATCCAGACCATGCAGATTGATATGTTGAAGACCATGAACTTCACTGCTACAGCCAGTATGGAGTCTTTGGCTGCGAGGAGAGAGATCGAAACATTGAACAAACGATTAAGTACTTATATGGGTAGAGTTGACAATATACAGTTGAGAGCTAATGAGATATGGGACCGATTAGGTAATTTTGAAACTGAAGTCTAGGTACAGTCGACACTACTTCGAGGCATGCAAGGGCGGCTTGATGATGGGTTTGGCATGATAAGAGGCTTTCAGGTCGAGCTTTCTCAACAGTTCGAATTGATGCGACAGATTCTTGAACGATTGTCTCCACCTTCGACAGATAGCACATCCGGTTATATTTTTCCCCCACCATCCTAACCGTCACATCCGTATTGAACATGGAAGTATCCCAAGCCCCATTTTCTTTATCTTTATGTGCATTTGTCCTTAACCTTATGTGCATGGGGTAAGGTAACAAAAATACCCGACGGGACTGGGGTGGAAATGTGCGACCCGTCCCATACCCGCCCTGTTGCCATCCTTAGTTTGATTCCTTGCTGGCTATGATGTTGAATATTAGAATAGGTATGAGCTATGAATAATGGAAATAATGCACTATTAGATTAGTCAAAGCTTGTTTATGTGAACTTGACATTCTTTATGCATGATACTCATGGTCGACATATTAGGTTGGTGATTTGGTTCATTACTTAGAGAATAGTTGAACATAGTAAGTAAACTCGAATAACCTCTACAGTATTAGTCTATAATTCAATTATAGAGTAGTTTGGAGATGTTGAACTTTACAAGAAAACATTGAGATGAATAGGGATTTCATGCATGATATTATCTTGTATGGATTGTCTTAAACCAATGAGATGAAGATGAGGTAAAAGTCTTAAGTTAGGAATTAGTTTTAGAAATTGGGTGTCTAAAAGAAAAGGGGCATTGCACTAATCTCTGCGTGAATAAAAGCATTTTTTCGAGTCTATATAACTCGAGTGATTAAGTCTGTAAGAGTGGTTTAAAACCTGGTGCCCTATGGTCATCCGACTTGGGAGTCATCGGTCTAAAACTTGTTACATGAGTTATATAGAAATCAAATGAGAAAATGTTTGTTTGAAAAAAAAACAAAGAAAGAAAATATTTAGAGAAAACATGAGTAATGAAGAAAATACGCAATTACATTGATTAACCCCCAAGATATTTGGTTGATAGAACTAAACCTTTGATGAGAGGCAAGTAACTTAACTTAGTCTTAAAGGTTGAAGTAATAAAAAAATATAGGAGAATCTCGACTTATTGAAGTGTGAATTTGTAATAGTAATCCGAACTAAGAGAGAGTAATGAGTAGAATTAAATAAGTTCAATTTAGGATGCACTCCAAAAAAATTGAGTAAAAAGAATAAGTTTAGGAATTTGTGCATCTCTCGAGCGAAGTAAGGAAATAGTTGACTACTATGGGTCAGGTGTTATGCCAATCATGAGCTTGACATGTCTACATGAGTTTACACACAGACACATCGAGTTATGCATATAATAGGTGGAGATTGGCTTTATTTTTGCGCTGTCGAAGTTGTTTATTTTGTTAATTATTACATTCCAATTCTGAGACACGTCAAGTTATCAAACCATGTTTGGAGTTAAGCTACAATTTGTTTGAGGACAAACAATAATTCAAGTTTGAGGAGTTGATAAGTATGTTTTACAAACTTATTTTGATCACGAAACATGGACAATTGTTGATAAATATGTTGGAATATAACTTAATTCTATGCAATTTGTATTTTTTCAGACAACATTGATGAATGTGGCGAAAATTATGAGAAACAAGGAAAAAAAAAGGTTTAAAATGAAACAAACCAAAGTTTAGGGATCAAGATGCAAATAATCGAAAAATGACCCTGAAGAGGAATTGAAGATGTGAAGATGTCGAAGATAAATTGAGTAACGAAATGAAACATAAGAAGAAGAGGGAAAAGAGGTCGAAAATTGTGAAACGGAGTTCGATGATCAAAATGCAAGATTTTGGAAGTTAGTAATGTTATGCGGTCACATAGTACAAAAACCTATACGGTCACATAGGTTGCTTCACGGAATTCCAAGTTGAAGTGTTCTATGCGGTCGCATAGTTAAACTTCGACGAGAAATTTTTGTTTCCTTGTACGCATGAAATTCTTATGGAAACAAAATTCTTGGGACACTATTTAAACCCTAGAGCCGTCCAGACTTAAGGAAGACATTCTAAGAGACTTTTGGAGTAGAAAACGAGCCAAGAACACGAGAATAAATTCAAAAATTATACAGGGTGATGTTGATTCTTCAATATTCTTCTTGTTTTCTTCTTCATAACATGCTATGCTAGGAGAACGATGAACTATATAATATAAATTTTTAATCTTTAGTTCTACGTTCTTGACATCAAAAGCACGCTTTTTGGATATTGAATAATTTATATGATTTTTTTGCTCAACAATTAATGTGCACGTTAATTGTGTGAATTTGGGGTCTTATTTCATGCATTCGAAAGGAGAATAGATTCGACATATATAAATTATCATAGGGTCCGATAATGGATAGAAATATACCGCTATACTTTATGTGAATCTTTAAGTATTCATAAAGAATCATGCATTCTTGTATGTTTGCATCCGTCATAGAGATATTGTCGGGTCATATATGATAATATGCCTGATATTACTCGATTGAGGGTGTTGAATAATTTAGGAACATTGATTCGTCAATATAGTAGAATTATGTTTAAAACGAATTATTACATGGGGATTCGTGATCCTAAAACATCCATCGCAAATTAAAACACTCCAATTTACATTTAACATGGTTTGCATTTAATTTAGTTAATTCATTTTTAATTGCATACTTAGTATTATTTTAGTTATAATTTCATCACAACAAATGCATCATTTTATTCTGATTTCGGTTAGGGCCAAGATAATAGGAATTAAACTAATTAATCTTCATGGAACGATATTCAGACACAAAATCCGCTTTATTACTTGTTAACGAATTGTACACTTACAGTGACTCCAATTTGAAATATATTTTCGTAAGCATTAAGCATGCTCTGTAACATTCCATAATTTTTTGACATATTGACACTTATATTAATGGTTCATTTAACATTTTCACTCTTGCCCCCACAAGCAAAGAGATTTCAATACATCAGGAAACCAAGTGAAATCTTCTAGATATATAGAGAACTTTCCCTTTTCTTTTCTTTTCTTTCCCTTATCTCTCGGGTCCTCAACCGAGTTTTATCGCTTTTGACAAAGTAACATGAAGAAGGTGTGCAAAAAGAAATTAACCCCAGGTATATAATAGTCAATTGATGTACAAGTTACAATTTAAGCCCTTGTTTGAGCTCTATTATTTGAAAAAAAAAAAAATTGAAATAGTGTTTTTGGAGAATGTGTAGTTAAAAAGTAAAATGAAATTTTGAGTTTATGTGTAATATTATTTTATTAATAGAATGTGAGGTTAGTAAAAAGAGAGAAAAAATGAATCAAAATTGAATGGGGGACAAACATGAGCCAAATATGCTCGAGCATGAACCATAGTCCACGTTCATCTCTTTCTGTTTGTTTTTATTTCTTCAATTGGATATTTCTAGTTGGCTTAAGAGAATAATTATATTGAGACACAGCATTTATGTTGGAAAGAGGAACACAGCATATAGATTCCAAGCGAGTTCATTGAAGAAAAGATAAAGAAAATAATTCCATTTATAGTAACCAAAAAAATAAAAAAATTAATTCACACCATTTTTAGGAGCCCATCAGAATTTCGAGGCCCTAAGCCCATGCCACAATTTTGAGGCCCTAGGCCCTTCGTAGGTGGCTTGGTCCTAGGGTCGGCCATGCTTTGATTTGACCATCAAAGTATACAGTCATTACCCCAGATTTCTCTATTTCCTTGTAATATGCATGCTTCAAATGCTCAAACTTTATTTTTAAAAATAAAATAAAATAAAATTGAGTTATAAGCTCACTTTGCACTTTTCAAAAGACCCCACTTAATTAAGTGGAATTTGATCATGTAACAATAATTAACCACATTATCCCATGACAGAATCCATTGCTTTATGCTAATCATGTCAAATCAGAGAAAATCACTGGAGATTGTCGGCACAAGTAAAAACTAGATTTAACATTCATCGAGTCGTGGTGATCGATATTACTCGGTCAATTTTGTGTTGTACATTTCGTTTCTCCAAAGAAAGTAGTGACCAATTAAATTTGCTGACTCGACGAATTGATATAAGAAGATTGAATTAATAATATTAGTTAAAACAAATACGTGATTAAATTTATAAATAGTACTATCTAAGTTATTATATCAAATATAACCCAAATAGTAATATTTCTTAGACATGGAAAAGTAATAAAGTTTTCTCGTAGTTGTTGCATGAAATCTTTGTGGGACTGCAAAAGATGATCCTGTTCCATCTCTCTTTCATTAATTGGTTCAATGTAGATTTTAAGTGTGTGGACTTTATTTTTCGCATTTTAAATTGATCTTCAGGTCCTACTCCACTCATCATTGGATCATAATGAAGTATTATTTGAAAAGACATTTTACTTAAATTGAAGTAACTTTAGGGAAAATTGAAGAAATGGTTCCTCACTTTTTCAATTTTTGTAAACTTTATCCTAACTTTCAATTTATGTTAGCGAAGGTCTCTATTCTTCCAAAAAATATGCATTTGGAGTCCAAATGAGATGTAATCCATCCACTTTTCTGTTAATTGACAAAAAAATAACATTTTTAAATGTGCAAAAAGATAACATTATATTTTTCTATTATAAAGAATTAAAATATTATCAAAAATTGAAAAAAAAAAATAGAAATGGAAGAAGATGTCTTCTCCTTATCCACCCCACCAAACAAACTAACGGCTACGGCTACCAATGCCGCCTTCGCCACCTTCTTCCCCAATTCTTCCCTTTATCCCACCATCTCCACATTGTTTCATCACCACAGTAATTCTAGATATCAGATTTGTTGCTTCATGCCTCACTTTTGCACTCTTATTGTTGAGCCAACGGCACCAAAACCATTTAGCATAATATTAGCATCATCACTTGTTTGCTCTTGGAATGCATAGAGAATTTCATCAATTAATAGTTATTCCAAGTGAGCATCGATATCAGATGCCCCCAAATTTGCGACCACTTTATCAATTCTCTCCACGATCATCCTTCTATATGGCTCACTTTCATCTTTTAAGTCTTCAATGAATTCTTCCTACTATATCAACAACACCAACTTTGTTTGCTATTTTCACTGTAGTCTCAACAAGTTGCCTCCAAGTTTGTGACTACTTTGTTCATGTATTTATTAGAAGAAATTAAGGGCATGTAGGGAATGAATATTTTGGGCGAAAATGAATTTGGACGGCTTATCGATTCAGGGGGACTTTTCTTGAATGAAGAAATGGGTACAAAATGGAGAATGATAGCTCCGTTTTTGCCCCTTTCAAAATAGCTAAAATATGGTCGAAGTATTGTTTTGGTCAACTAATCAGAAAAAATGGATGGATTACATCCATTTGGACTCCATATGCATATTTTTGGAAGGTTAGGACCTTCGCTAACACAAATTGAAAATTAAGATAAAATCTGCAAAAATTAAAAATATTAGAGACCGTCACTGCAATTTTTCCTTAATTTTAACAACATATTTCATATAATCAACAACCTATATCAATTTTTTAACATACATTTCATCGATTTTATTTATCAAAATCTATTAAAAATCTAATTTTCGTACATAATAATCTGAGAATGCACTATAATTAGACTACTTTATCATTCTAAGTCACTTCCATACATTTTCGAGCTAATCTATATTTCGCATTTATAATTAGGCAGATTGATTGAACAAATTGAGAACGTATCTGAGATTCAACTTGGTTATAGGTTAAGAGCTTGCTTAAGCCTCATTAAAAGGTTAGTGCGTTTGAGCTACATTTTTTTGAAAGAATGTATTTTGAAATGGTGGATTGATGGGGAATGTGTGGTTGAAAAGGAATGAAAAATTATTGATATGATAACAAATATTATTTTATTGAAGAATGTGTGGTTAAAATGAGGAGAAGAATGAGAATTAAAATTTTAGGGTCCGTTTGATTGCAAATGTGGAAAATGGGTGGAAAGAAAATATTTTATAGGGAAATTATTTGCCTATAAATATTTTTACTGGAAATTGTAATTAATTGTGTTTGATTTGTATAATTTTTCATGGAAAATGTTGAAAATTTGGTATCAGTTTGACTTCTTTTTTTATGAAAATTATCCATTAAAGTAATAATTGTTTCTACCATTGGGTTTAGAATTTGTTCCAATTGTTAAAAAAATTGAAAAAAAAAATTATCATACCAAATATCATTCGTTTGCTTTGTTTTGCATGGAAATTGTCAATTAAAGTAATGATTTTTTTATCATTATGTCTAGAATTTTTCCAATTGCTAAAAAAATTCTGAAAAATATTTACCAACCAAAACATCAAGAATTTGTTTTCTTCAGAAAGGTGAAAAATTTGGAAAATTGAAAACATTTTCCCCCTGAAAATTTTGCATATTCACACTACAAAAGTTGGAAATGGAAAATGTGGTTTATCAAACGGAGCCTTAAGGTATACCAAACAGGGGCAAAGAATGTATTTTGGGATATTAGATTAATAGAGAATGTGTGGTTAAAAAAATTGAATTTTCTTATAATATTATTTTATTGAATAATGTGATATAAAAAAGAAGAGAGAGGAAAACATATTTTTTTTTAAAAATGTAAATCAAACCGTGCCTAAATCTGCATAATAATAAACTGGATTGAAATCCGGTCAATCAGCTGGATATTGTGGATTACACTTTTATTTAACAAAATTATTCAATCTTGGCGTAAACCATGCTTTGTTTACCACAAATGTAACAAATTAATAACTCTAATGAAAAACGTACCAAACAATAAACATACAACAAAAGTATACAAAAACCTATAATACATAATACAAATTAATCATGAACTCTAATAAAAAAATGCGTTAAGGAAAAGAATATTTCATAACTAATGCTTTCAAAAAAAAGTTAAAACCCTAACTACTCAAAATCATACCCTTAATAGTTAGAAAATATTGTGAATTGTCTGTGATTTTATATGTTAGAAGATTGAGGTCCACCCCCACCTCACTCTTGGCTTCAATTAGTCAAAATCCTGCTCATTCCTAGCACACAAAAAACACTATAATTTGTGTGAAGCTGCAGAAATTAGGGCAGCAGAAAGTTGTTTTGCTTCCGATTTCCAGCAAATTTCAATGTGTTGTGCAATTCTTTTAGCATCCATTGATGCCCCCATAAGGCCGCGTTTAGTGAATCCCACTGCATATAGCCCACTTTCACCTTTCCAGCCATTTGGAAATGCTGTTTTTGGTAGCCCATCTTTCTGTGAAAACATCTCTTTTTCCTGCGAAGAAAATAATTTATCTTAAAACCCATAATTTCTTTTTAGTTTTAGAATTATTTAACTTGGAGCGCGTATTTAGTGACGACTGAATGGCATGAGAAAAAGAAGTGAAATCTTGTTTATAGTAGTAGTCTCAAGTCTCGTCCACTACTGCGTAGCAAATATAAATCCCACAATTTTATTTTGTTTTTATGTTTTCTTTTTTCAGTTCTATGTACTGAAAATGCATATTTAGTAAACAGTACTAAGTAAGAATGGACAATATGATAAACAGGATTTTAGAATCGTCTTCTTTTTTAATGTTATTCAATTTTATCCAATATTAACGAGTTTTACAAAATCAAAAAGTGTTGAAGAGAAAAAAAAAAAGTCATTAAAGTTAGTTACCTTTAGCCAAGATGGTACATTACTTCTGTAACCAGTTGCTAGGATAATTGCATCAAAATTTTCTGTATTGCCATTTACAAACTCCACAGATAGATGCCTTACTCTCCGGATCCCAGGACATACCTGTAAATTAAGTAATAGAGAATATAATTAATTTCTGGAATGAATTAATTGGTATTCTTAAGTTCTCTTTTAGCAACATGTTTTGATGAAAAATGTATAGAAGAATGCCCGGACAAGAACAACCAACCAGAGCCAAGGAAGAATAAATAATAAATAAATAAATAAAAAACCGAATACTAGAACTTAAACACAATAAAAATGTGATTTTGTTTTCTTGATTGTTGGTCCAAAAATGGTGACCAACTTTTGTCACCATTAAAAACCCTTTTAGTAGATTATTCATCCCCACTGGAATTGAACCATAATCTATGTGACAAATTATATGACATTAAATGATAGATTCATTTAAATACAAAGTCACATGACTCATTTAATTGAATCTATCATTTAATGTCATGTAATTGTCACATAGACTAAATCTTAACCTCAGTTAGGATAAATAACATTATTTTTTAGTAAAGCAATATGTAATAATTGTTAAAGAGGATATTTATATGGGATCATAATTAAAACTTATAATTAGAAAAGGAGATTCACAATGTAGGATATTAGCTTATAAAAACAATGAAAAAGTGTCATTTTCATAAGATTCTTTGCTCAAATAAGTGAATTTTGTATCATTGTAAAAGAGATATTATATCATGGGATCCAACAAACACTTGTAGTTAACGAAGTTGACTAAGAAAAAGTGATTTTATTTAGCAATTTGCATGGGGTAGACAAAAGATTCAGTACCTTGATGTTACCACTTTTGATCTTATCAAGCGTTCCAACATCCAACACTGGTGTCTTTCCAGACAGGTTCTTTACCTCAAGGGGTCCCATTTGTGGCCTTTCAATGCCGAATTTAGCTGTGTCTCCTATTATCAGCCTTGACACCAACAACAATAGGCTGTCTACAAGGCTCATCGGCAACCACTTTAGTAGCCACATTGACAGCCCGAAAGTCGACTTTCCGAGCATCTCTCGTGGTAGAATGTGCACCTAGTATTTTCAATACAAAGAACACGAAAAACAAAGCCGAATGCCTTCAATAATACATCTTTTAGATAATATAAAGCAAGAGTAACGAGTTCAAATCTTAATATATACCGTGGTTAATATTTTGCGAAAAGAAAGTGAATTCAATATCCACGTGGAATCTCGGACGAGTTGGTTCAACATTAAAAAGATAGGACCCAACAAAAATAATATATGATGATGAGTAAATTTGTAAAATTATGTGATCTCTAGTGAGCCATTATAATCCATAAGCAAAGGGGTACTTATTAATTCTATGTGACATAAAACCCTAAATTTAAACAGTTAAGGATAGCATCAAAATTTCTTCTCCATTTAAATAGGATTAATTAAAAAAAAAAAAAGTTAATCCAAATTGAAAGATTATATACATGTTCACGTATTTTTCAGAAAAAATAAAAATCTAAATCCTAAAAAATGGTAAAGTTTGTACGAAGAGCAAAGCTTAAGCGTGAAGTTATGTACAAGAAACACTTGTAAGTTCCATGCACATAGATGCATTTATTTAAAAACATGGTGATTTTGTAAGGAAAATCCTCCAAATTCTCAGCTCTCTTCTATTTTGAAACTAACAGAGTTGAAATTATGTAGAACCTTTTCTTGTTAAAATGGAAATTTAAAATCTCAAAGGAACCAAAAAAAACCCTAAAAATGTTTGTTTATACTGATAGAGAGAGAGGTATTCTTACTGTATCTCTAACCACAAGAGAAGGAATGGCATTATGATTGCATAGATCCAAACAGACTTCCATTCCAGAGTTTCCACAGCCAACGACCAATACTCTTTTCCCTCTAAAAGCATCACCACTTGTATACCTACTTGTATGTATTATAGTCCCTCCAAACTCCTTAGTCCCTTCAAATTGTGGGACCATTTCCTCGGCATTTTCACCTGTCGCCACGATCAACCACCGACTGACGTACTCATGATCAATCTCGTTGTCCTTCGACCCTACGGTCGATACTCGCCAGAATCCAAGACTCTGGTCATACTCGGCACTCACTACATTCGCGTTGAACACCGGCCTAATGTCGAACTTCTTTGCATAGGCTTCCAAGTATTGAATAAACTGTTGCTTAGTAGGGTACGTTGGGAAGTCTTCAGGAAATGACATAAAGGGCAGCTCACAAAATTGCTTAGGCAAATGAAGTCTAAGGCGATCATAAGTTTTTAGCTGCCATAAAGATGCTATACAATTAGATCTCTCTAAAACCAAACTTGGCACACCTTTTTCTTTCAAACAAGCTGATACGGCTAATCCCGACGGGCCGCCCCCGACGATTACCGGTCCCGGAATCCACACACATCTTCTCGTCTTCGTCTGATTAAGCCTGTTGGAAAAGGGATCATGAGCACTTTTGCCTTCTATTTCTCTCGAGTAATCCATGAACACTGCCAGTATACAAGAGTAGTTAATATATATGTCTATATATAGCTACTATATCCAAATCCAACTGTATGTCTATGGATCTTGACCTTTCACTCTCTCTACTTCAAAGATTTCAGCATATGATCATGTGGTCAAAAGAACGTGTTTTTGATCCAGAAAATTTAGGGATAATTCTTTCTTCTCTATATATATCTGAAAAGAAAATATTCAAAAACAAGGAAGTCCTTAACTGGTGGAATGTTTTAACAGAAATTCTTATCCGCTAATGCGAATGAATTTTTCTCTTTCGAGTTTAAGTGTCATGTAATTAGAGGTGGTACCGAAGTCTACGGGGATCAGCAAATCTGCATTCATTCAAGAAAAAAAAAAAACACTTTCGAAGTGATTTGAAACATGTTTGATCGAAGAGTTCGGGACACCATTAGAGAATTTTGGCTAAGCCTAACATGGAAGTAGGTAATAAATATCAGAGAAATTTTGGTTTAGCTTAAAATAAAACTAAGTATACTTAAAACAAACTTTTAAGCTTAAGATTTTAAACTAATCCCATTTAAGTTAAATATAAAAATATGAAGTAACATAAGAGGGATTGAACTATTCTTTTTAACAAATTTGATATTTTAAGTCGACTTCAAATCATAATATAATATCAAAGCTTATAATGTTCAAATGAGTCATTTGATCCGTCTAAAACTAAAACGAACCATCTGATTTCAAAATTGGTTTTCTCAAATGAATCACGATCTTATACTCTCATTTTGGTTAAATATTAAAAAATGAATTAATACAAAAGAATTTAAGCGACTCAAGTTGACATTTTAAGATGAAAATTCAAACCTTAACAACTTCCTTTCCAAACATGTCACGCTATATTAAAGATTGACATGGCGTGGAATTTTAGTAATAAAAGATTGTATTTTAAAAGGGTGTTCTCACTTAAATTTGCTCCATGATAAGGTTTAACCAAAAATGCTTTTAATATTTTGTCTAATCACTTGTTCCTTGTTCTTTGTGGTTCTATTGCTTTTATTATTTAGGGAAATTTGCACTTTTCATCTACAACATTTGCAATATATTACTAATCTATCATCAATCTTTTTTAATATTTGACATCCCCATCATTTCACTTTAATTGCAAATCGCATCCCGTTGACTGATTCCGTTTAATTTGAATGTTAAGATCGTTTAAAAAGACAACTTCACCACTCACTTTAAATAAACAGAAAACAAAAAAAATATCAAAAATACATAAATAAGTAAATTTCACAGAAACCCTCAAGAATACAACAATAGAAAAAAGACAACCTCGTCTCAAACCCGTTCATTTTCTTCCCATCACCATAAGTCACTGCCACTAACTACCTCCGTTCACAACTGTCGAGGACTCCACCTTCACTGTATGCTAATGGGGTTTTGCTGTTTCTACACAATCGCAGGCCCTCCTCTTGTGAGGGGGGTGTACATTGGGGTGTCACATAGCAAAATTCATATTAATTATAACCTACCAATATACCAAATTGAGGTCTAATTTGCCATGGCTTTGGAGATTGAATTTTTGCCTGTAAATGGACATCTGAAGGGCTTGAGGACTCACAATGGAAAAAAGAGAAAATCTGAAAATTTCTCTCTTTCTTTTCGCGATATCTTCTTGGTCCGTCCAATCTAGAATTTGATTTTTGATTTTTAACTTAATTAAAAGAATGTTTTCACTTATAAGTGTAGTCCTGAACTTTGAAGAGTACAATAGGGGGTTACAAGTATCGTGTT
>CAIGRL010115798.1:0-13171 GCA_903798325.1 Fraxinus xanthoxyloides
ATTATTGTCGCAAATTCTAACACGTGAATATTATAAACGTTAATTCAAAATGTCATTACAGTATACTTACTATAAAAATGGGCAAAAGACTAACAGTGTTCTCATTCTTGCTACGAGGGTGACTCGAGATCCGATGACATGAATTTCGAAGGTGTTTTGCATGTGGAGCAGTAAACTATTGCTCAGTGCCTGCTAGGTGCTAGATTGGAAATTGCGCCACATGGTAGAGTGTGCATCCGTAGAGAGGTGGGCTCAAGAATGTAAGGTTTAAAGAGAGAAGAACTATTCCATCTTTTGTGACCCAGAGAAAAGAAAGAAAGACGATTTTGTCCCATATTTTTTTTTCCATTTTCCCAATTTATTGGGATTTAACGGCAGAACTGATAGAACGGGACAATATGTGGATATTTCACACTAAAGGTTTCAAACATGGACCTTTTATGCTAATTCTAATGGGTAGGGGTTTGTGCAGCATGTCTAATAGATAGATTTTTTGAGCCAATCAACCTTTTAGATATTGTTTCACTTTAAGTTCAAGTGATTGAATGAGAAGATATTTAGTCAAATGTTCTACTGCAATTTTTTTGTTCTCTATATTTTATCATTCTTTTATCATCTCCTTTCACTTTCAAATTCAATTACTGATACGTTATCAAAGCCTTATGACAACTAATATTGATATTGGTTCATCTACTATTGAGATACAACTCCACGCACTGAGACTCGCACACCTGACCTTCCTAATCATTTCCAATAAGAGAATTCTGATAACCATGGGCCCGTGTTGGTCTCAAAACTATTCCTACGAGACAATTGTTCTATTTGGTCATAGACCTCCAACGATCACTTCGAGCAAAGAACAAGCTAGATTTTATCGATGAAGCAATACCCAAACTTTACCCCCTTCAACTTGATGTTTGACTCTTGGGAACAGATCAAAGAAATGGTTTTTTCATGGATTCAAAATGTCATATCTCCATCATTCAATTCCAGCATTGCTTTCACAGATAAAACCATTGAAATCTTATCAGAACTTAAAGATCAATTCTTTCAACAGAATGTATCTCGGATCTATAAACTAAAGAAACTCTTAATTGATTTGTGAAATAACGAAGTTCGATTCATCTAACACCTAGAGGGGTGAATAGATGTTTATGCAGAATTTAAATTTACTGATTAATAAATACAACAAGTCACAGTTATTAATTAATCTAGATGAATTCACATGCAAAACTATTCTATGTTGAATTATTGCAAATAATAAATTATTGAAAAATAAATAACACTTGAAAATTATTGATGGAGGAAACTCGTAACTGGGTAAAAACTCCAAGCCCAAGCCAGTAAAAGTCCACTATAGATGAATCAACTTACAATATTTTCAGACTTGACTAACTCTAGTATTTTTTGACATCCTGACTGTAATCACCAAAGCCCTCCGGATTGCGTGCTCCTGCTTCTGAACTCGTATATCTCATGTGGATCAATGAGAACTCCTCACTCTCCAACAATCGGAACTCCGGTCACATTCTTTGATTTTCAGAACTTTGACAAGTGTTATAGAAGTATGTATTTTGGTATTTGGTATATGTGAAGTTGACTTTTTCAATGTCATGAAGAAATCAAAAAGAAGGTTGAACTTTGTAGAAAGTAATATCTTGTTTCTCTCAATGTTCAACACTAATTTTTTGAATTGAGGCGTGGATATATATAATGTAGAGGTTTTAGGTAGTATGGACCGGATAAAAACCTTGAAAAACATGAATAAAGCTTTTCTTGGGATACAAAACCACTCGAGCGATGGGCGAGCGACAATGTGTGACTCGAGCAAAGTCTGGGCAACGCAACTTTTGTTTTTACTGCTAGAGCATCAGTTGGACGATAGGCTAGTGAAATTGCGACGACTCTTTTCCTCATTCCCTACTCGAAGCTTAGGATTTCTAACTTACCTATACAACTTACCACTTCACACTTTGACTTTTAAAACTCTTTTTCAACAATAATTTTGTCAAAAGATTGCCAGCATCTCTAAAACTTAACAAACTCTCCATTTGACATTCTACGACAAAACATGTATTATAAATCAAATAGATTCATCTAATCTATCCAAAACCAATTGATTTGGCTAAATCTTGATTTTCCTTTGTCCAACATATTTTCTGAAAACAATTTAAATTCCAAGTGTAAAAGCACGTGAAATAGTAACATGAATAAAAGCATTTGAGACAATTATTCATAAACTCAACAACGTACCAGCTAAATTAAGATGCAATATCAATGTAAGTGAACATACCAAAACCAAATATTGATATTAGAAAATATCAAAACTTAATCGAGCTAAAACGAATAAAATATTATATACAACCGAAAAGTGTCAAAAAATATATTTAACTCAAATAACATATACATCTCCCCCTTTTGGTTACAAATAACAAAGGTAACAACAATATATAATAACTCAAAAATATAGTTGATGACATGCACAAGCATAATCAATGATCAATAAATTTTCCCCATACTCAATTTAAGTCTAAATTGAGTAAATTCTATAAGTGACTCATGTGTGTTAACTGTCATTAGTTTCTTATGATCAAGACTCCAAACCTTATATTTGTGAGAAATGGCATGCTAAACATCACTCTCAATAAGTTTATTCCTCTACGAACATATTAAGACTATAAATAAAGCTCATTTCCATTTATATTTTTCCTTCCCCCTAACTTTGAGCATATATACATTTTCACACAATTTATATTTTTCTTTTTAAGCTCAACATTTTTCTCTTCAGCTTTTCACATCTTATGTACAGACTATTATCCATTAAATGACTAAGATGACCAATGTAACGAGTTCTTAAGCCGATGACTCTAACTCAGATGACCATAGGGTGTCAGGTTATAAGAAATCCCTCGGACTTAATTACTCTAATAAAATAGGTTTCGAAGAAGAGTATAAGATGAACCATTTTTTTTTATGGTGAGGGGATATACTCGAACTTAGGTCTACTAAATTAAGGGCAATCTATGTTGAAGATCACCTTACCAACAGAGACGGTCGTCGCACACACGTGGTAGATCATAGTATTGCAATGTAGATGATATATGAAGAAATTTATACTAAATACTCCATATCAACCTAAAGAAAGTAATTAAAAATATGCTACAACACACCAATTAAACTCATACTTGGTTAAAATGTACATGTTCAAATAAATCATATATCATGCAGCAGTAAATAATTTTCCCTTTATTTCTTTTTTATTTTTCAAATTTTCAAATTCTTTTATTAAAAAAACAACCGACCTAAAATGTAAAATCAAACAAAAAGAACATGCATCCAATAATGAATGAATCAATTAAAAAGTATAAGCATGCATCAAAAGTACTTAATCAATTTGATATACAAACGCTCTTACCTTTAAAAGCACCGTGATCAATTTCTAGCTTTCCAAATCACTCTTTTTTCACCTATAACTGACTAGTGGAAGACTTATTTTTGAGTCAACTCTATCATAAACTTGGTCAAATGACTCTCTTTTTTTAAGTAAAAAAGTCAATTCAACCATCAAAATTTTGATTTCTATTTCTATTCAGAAATTTATGACACATTGGCCTTATATGTCATAACTCACAACAATTGAAACAAGAAGGGTTAAACCTATGTCTAAAGTTATGTGGTCATTGATATCTATTCCTAGGTTGGTAGGTCCCAAGCTATCTAGTGGGCTTCTGTCCTACGACACCCTTATTCTTGAGTTCAGAATTAGGAACATACATAGTTTGGTTGGTGGTAGGAATAAAAATAGTTTTTGGAGTATTGGCCTGTTATAATTGGTATGATTATATCCTAGGTCTCCCTTATTCCCAATAGGCTTGTTCAGCCCCAAAAGTTTGTCCAATTTTTGAGATCCACTAGAGAAAGCAAGAAGTTGAGATTTAGAATCTTGAAGTTCACTCAGAAGGTTTTTAACCTGGATTTCTAATTTCTCATTCTCAATGGTCGGCTCACTAACTCTCCTAGAAGACTTCTCAAGTTGACATGTATGATCTTTAATCTTAGACTCTAATGATCGATTTACAGTATCTAATTTGTTGAGGCATAAGGTACACTCCTAAAGGTCAACTTCAAGTTTCTCTCTAACTAGCTCAAGTTCATTGACCTTCTTAAACACAACTTTATTTACCTTTTTAATATTAAGACTCCCTTCAAATAATTTTTGATAAGCCTTACAAATCTCTTCCTCATCTTCAAAATCTTCCTCAAATTACTTACCACTATCTACTTCCTCAACCTTATCACCGTCCTTATCAGATTCACTTTTAATCTTAGCAGTGAAGACCATAAACTTGTCACTCTCCTCATGTGTAGACATCTCACTTTAATTATCCGAGCTAAACTCGTCATCAATGAGAGTTACATTCCTAGCTTTAAACTGATTCCTCATACCATCAGAGCACTCACTTGTATAGCGACCAAAACCTTGACATTTATGATATCTAACAGATTTAGATCTCTTTCTAGACTCATTAGGATCACATCTAAGTCTCTCTTTAGTTTTCTTCTTATTTCTAAATATTTTTTCTGAAAATTCTTAACAAAGTAGGTTATTTCCTCATCATTAAGCGATTTCGAATCAGGTGAATTATATTCTTCTTCCCTAACAGTGTTTAATGCTATAGATTATTCTTCTTAGGTTGATATATGGTGAGTTCATAAGTTTGGAGAGATCCAACCAAATTTTTAATCTTAACATCATATAGATTCTTGCTCACCTTGATAACCATAAATTTAGGCCTAAATCTCTCATGTAATGTTCTCAGAATTTTTCTGACAATCTTAGACTCGGAAACTCTCACTTAGATTAAAACTAGAATTAACTATGTCATTCAAGCTCGCATAGAAGTCAACTAATGTCTCATCATCCTTCATCCTAATTTCTTCAAAGGTAGTGGTCAATATTTGTAACATAGAATTCTTAACAGCTAGAGTTCTCTCATGTGTGGTTTGTAAAATATCTCAAATCTCATTAGCAACTTCACACATAGACACACGTTTAAATTCTTCAAGTGATACGGCCATAGAGCATGAAGCCCTTTATTATTCCAATTACAGTCATGTAAATCTTTTCTGGACCAAGTTGAAATATCAGTAAGGTTGACTACACCTGTAGTTATAGTAGATGGGGTGGTCCAACCATTCAATACACTCAAATTAAATACTCTCATCCATCGATTTCACGAAGGCTCTTATTCTAAATTTTTAATATGCATAGTTATTGTCATCAAAATGGACATATAATAAACTACTCATCTAGAAAAGTAGGGTTATGAATCAAATTTGGGCTCTAATACCACTTGAAAGTTATTAGTTCAACCCTAAAATCACCTAATAGGTGAATAATGCGAAATTAAATTTGTCAATTAACAGCAACAAGTCACTTTTTAATTGTTCTAAATATTTAGTCAGTCAAGTCAATTTTTCATATGTTGAATTGTCGCAATAAATAATTAAAGCAGTAAATAACACAAGATTTATTCACTTAGTCACACTATCTAAATTTATTCATGAGCTATTTGAATCTTCTTGGACATTCCTTGACTTGGAAGCACACTCCTTAACTTGGAATGAATCTCCACTCGATTACTCTTAAGATGATGTAAAATCCCTATAACTCTAAAAACGATGTAAAATCCCTTAATTGAGTCGATCTTCGTTCAAATCCCCAAACAAACCTTTATGCGGATTTTTAGAAGCATCCCTTAAAATTATAGGAACGAAAATTTCAAGCTGTTGAGTTAATTTCTTTGAGACCAACCCCTAAAATAATTTTAAGCGGTTGAAGTTTGATAAATCTTATTTTACTATGGGGTGTTTTCTCAATTTATAACTCCGTGTATACTTTTTGTTGGGCACATGTTCCAAAACAACCTTGGGACAATGGATAATGGAATACAATAAATCACTTAGGGCACATGGTTCATTTGTTGAATAAAAATAATAGATTTGAACATCTCACATCGAAACACCTTTAGATTCAGCCCGAAAAATAGAAATTGTCATTTGGGGCTTTAACACTTTAATAAAGTATTGCTCATTAAGTTGATTCATTAAGAGTATCGTGGCCCTCAGATATGAGATTCGATGGTTGAGATTTATTATATGTGTGTGAAACTCTAAATTTAGGGTCTGTTTGTTGTACATTAATAGAATAAATAGATCCGTTGCAACTGTAAGCATCCTACAATTGTTGACTTTGATGTGTCTTGTGAGAAATGCAAGTTTGAAAAAAAACGTTCAAATTATTTCTATTAATGAAAAAATAATTTGGCACAAACTGGCTCTCATATTTATTTCTCATTTCACTTTTTCTCTCTAGCAGTGCCTAAATTATCTCTCTTTAAAAGTCATTGTGATTTTGTCTCTCCACTTGTTCTTATTGCTTACTACCTTAGTTTTATGTCTTGATTTCTTTGTGATTCTACTTAATTCTTAGCGAATGAATCCCTTGTCCTCTTCGTGGTTTCAAGGGATGTTCCTCTTAGTGTTAGATTCGAGATTATTGGGCAAAAACATTGAAGGGTGTTCGGCATGTAGGATGTGGACAAAATTGAGCCCAAATCGTAGTAGATTCTTGATGTTGAAATGCACATTTGTATAGATTGTGGTCGATTAGATGTTAAAATTCCTGAGTGTGGGTAAAAATTTTACAAACTATTATTAGAGCCTATAGTGAGGTTCTAGGGCTTGGGAATTGAAAAAATCAAGTGATCTTAGTGCAAAAATTCTTCAAAATCGAGTCTGGGAGAAGAGACGAGAAAATGAATTTTGGTAACGGAAGACATATATCATTGTTTGGTACGAACCTCCACAATTACATCGTTTGCCAACTCTCTTTCCTTTTACTTATTGATTTCATACTTGTGTATTTTTTTATTTTTTTTGATTGACTTGTTCATTTTCAATTTGCTTCAATTCAAATTAATTTTTCGAAAAAGTTTTTAATAAACAATTCACCCCTTTTCTGATTAGTTATTATTTAGCTATTTAGCCTTTGTATCAATGTTGATCACTCTAGATTCTCATATATTCTTAGCAATGGCTTCCTAGTGTTGATGTTCACTCTCGAGTTTTATCCTGGAATTTCGTTTTTGGTATGATGATTAATAACTCCATTAGTTGGATTGTTGTTCTTGCGATTGAGGGTGGATTTTACCTTTGTGGTGTGATTTCTAATAACTTTGGTGTGTATTGAACTTTATTGATTATGGAGGTGTTAGTGTATTTGAGTGTTATCCTCTTTTGATGCTCAAAGGATGAACATATATCGTTAGTGGCTGAATAATCAACCTCTTTGTATTCGCTTTACTTACTCGCATTATTTTGAGTTCTAGGACGTGCTGGTTGGATTCAACTGGAACAACAAAATAAATAAATCAATCAATGATCACCAGCTGAAAGCAATGGGACCCACTGCCGCATAACCTGGTGTTTCACTATTGAGCATTATTCAAACTTTAAGCCTATTGAATTTATTTGTGATAAGAAATGATAAATTAAATTATGGCTGATATTGCCTGGGGAGCAATGACTAGAATCATAACATTGTCAAAAAAATATTGTTAGGTTTTATTTTGTAAATTGGCAATGCTGTATAAAATGAAAAAAAATAAAAAAAAAAGATCTGAATTGTAAAAGTTGTAAAAAGTCAAAGAGTTTTATGTACAAATATATAAAGTTAAGGTTTTCAGGTCTACGGTTCGAGAATGGTAAAAGAAAGAAAATACAACGCAAATTTTTGCTAGACTGTCGCCATGGATTAGTTCGAGCGTGAAAAACAGAACTCTATCTTTCGATTGTCGCCCCTTCTTCACTCGAGCGACAGTCTATCGTTTGACTATCATTTAGCCCTCGCTCAAGCAATAGTATTGTCCGAAAAAAAATTATTTCGCGATTAAAGGTTTTTTCCCCGCCCATTCATCATATAACCTACCTGTATATATATATCAAAACACCTCAGAACATATTTTGACAATGTTGAACATTGAAAGCACTTCATCTGTGAGAAATCATCCATATTTTGTCTTTCAACCTTCGTCCATTGATATTGTTTTGGTGAGAAAAACATCATATCTATAATCCAAATACCGAATCGTGCTTTTCTCCGCATATGTCAGAGTTGCTGAAAATTGAGGGAAGTTGACAGGAATTCCAGTCGGTGAAGAATAGGATGTTCTTCGTGATTCACAAGAAATAGATGATTTCGCGAGGTTAGGAGTGCTACAAGGTAACAGATTCTAGGATAGCTTTGGTGATTATAGCTAAAGATTGGTGTAGGGGAGCAAAGTATCTAGAAGGGTTGTAGGAATTGTAGTTGGGAGATCAGATAATACATGTCGTCCAATTTGGTAGACTGTAAGTGTTTGAATCGCTTATAGTGGATTGTCTGGCAAAGTGCCCAGAATTTTTCTCAATTGGGTTTCTCTGTGATCATACCGTGTGTTGATTTCCTACTTTATTTATTGTTTATATAATTTGAGGTATTCAAACATAAGATTAATCTGACGTTACTATTTAACCATCTAGAGATAACAATTGGTGACTTGTTGCTAATTTTTTATAATATTTTAATTTCGCATAATATACATATTCACTCCTTCTAGGTATTATTAGTGTCGAACTATGCGTTTTCATTGATATCAAATTCTAAAATCGATTCGTGACCCTTTTTATATTCTAGATGAGTTAGCAACTGTTTGTGCCTTCGTTCTTTGATAGAAGTAATTATGCCTACTAGAAAATTTTGATGAGAGCTTTCATTAAGAATTTGGATGAACGTATATGGATTAGTGTTCAAAATGGATGGGCTCCACCTTCAACAACTGTTGCTGGTGTAGTTACGCCCATTGATATCTAACTGTGGACTGAAACCAATTTAGATGAGTGTAATTGGAATAGTAAGGGCCTTCATGTCCTATTCATGGCTGTGTCTGCAGAAGAATTTAAGAGAGTCTCGATGTGTGAAACTGTTAAAAAAGTTTAGGATATCTTAGAAACCACATACGAGGGAAATAAAATGGTTAAAGATTCTAAATGGCAAATATTAACCACTAAATTTGAAGAGATTATAATGAAGGACGATGAATCGTACGATGAATTCTATCCGAAGCTAAATGACTAGTCAACTCTAGATTTAACTTAGGTAAAAAGATACTCAAGTCCAAAATTATTAGAAAAGTCCTTAGATCCTTGCCCAAGAGGTTTAGACCAAAGGTTACAGTGATAGAAGAAAGTAAGGACTTAGACGGTGTTAAGATTGAAAAACTCGTAGGATCACTTCAAATTTATGAACTCACCGTCTCTCAACGTAAAAAGGTAATCCATCGTCATAAACACCATTAGAGAAGTGGAGAGCGAGTCCATTGATGCCGAGACTCTAAGGAACGACAAAGTAATTTATTTTGTTAAAAAATTTTAAAAGGTGATGAGAAATAGGAGAAAGCCTCATGAGAGAAAAAATGATGTCCTTAACAAACTCTCGAGAGGAAGACGTGAGAAAAACCCCTCCTATTAAAAAATCTCAATATGTTCAATGTCATCTCAATTTGTTCAATGCCACAAGTGCAAGGGATATGATCACATTAGGAGTGAATTTCTTAAATTGAAGAGGAGTTCGGGTAAAGAACAATGTATGGCCTTAGCCATGACCATGAGTGATGAGGAGTCGGATTCCAGTTTTCAGAATGAAACATCTGGTGATGAGGATGAACAAAAGTTCATGGCCTTCACCTCAATGCTACAATGGAATTTGACCGTGAGATTAAGAAGGTTGAAATGTAGGATGAGAGTGAACAATCTGAGGATGAGACCGACATTCACGAGTCTTATCGTGAACTATTTGAGGAGAGTCTCAAAACTAAAAATGTCGATAAAGTCGTTTTGAAAAAGGTAAATGAGCTTGAAAGTGAAAAAGAAAAACTACTAGGTGACATCCGAGACTCGACTAAAACTTTAAGTGAGTTGAAGTGGTTAATGAAAACTTGGAATCCAAAGTGAAATCATTAACGAATGATCTTGATAAATCTAACGCTCAATTCTAATAATTCATAAGTAGCTCGTAGAAGCTGGATAATTTGCTTAGGATGAACAAGTCGGCTGGTAATAGACATGCTCTGCGTTACGGTCATAACAATGATACTACTGCTAGTACATCCGAACTACATTTGTCCCTGCTACTAACAAAGTTCGTGAGATTGAGACCTACCGACAGCGTAGGGTCAATCGTCCTCGGCAACACCCACCAAGTAGGTTTTAACCTAGGTTCATTCCCACTTGCCACCATTACGGTGCATTGGGACACACTAGACTTAGATGTCGTAAACGTGTGATTAGAAGTAAGAGTCAAGATTTCACTAGCAAGGTTAACTTTCTTGCCAATCAAGTTAGCCACTTAATTGAGATGATGACTTGGTTAACCAAATTAATTTCTACTTCTAGGAAGGTCTAGATTAAAAGGAGTAGTTTGGAAGGTCGTGAAGATGATTGTGCTCTTAAAGGTGAAGGCATACAAATTTCACCCCGATTCAATGTTTAAGTGCATGCATGTGTAGTGCATTGAATCCATTCATCCCATTTATTTTTTTATGTTGTTTCTATTTCTATACTTTTGTTTGCTTTTAATAATGATTTTAAAAACAATTTTTTTGTATTATTATGATTTAATTTTTTTAAAAAAAGGAGAACAAAAATTATTTTTATGTAGAAAATTGTTTTACAGCATGATATACAATACACTTGATTTTATTGATTGTAATCAAGCATGAATTTATTTAGTGAGCTATAACATAATTTTCATTGCTAACTTAGGATACTTTTGGAGTATTTAGTAAAGGCCTCTTCATATACCATCTGCACTGCACACACACGATCTTAATAGTGGGACTCTATAGAGTGTGTGAGACTTGGGATGGTAGTCAAATGTTAGTCGGGTAACTTTTAACATGAATTGACCATCTTGATTAGACCTAACATCGAGATTATCCCTACAATAATAAATAAAAATATGAAAGAAAAAAAAGAATAAGCTCAATATCATATGCTATTTTTCGAAGCCGACTTGATTTGAGTTATTAAGCTTGCGAAGTTTCTCATAACCTGGTGTATATGGTCAATTGACTTGCATTAACTGGTCTAAAGTTCGTTACATAGGTCATTTTAGTCATTTAATGAAAAAGAACATGCACTCAAGGTGAAGAGGAATATCTTTATTAGCAGTGATGTTTCGTAAGTCCTTTCTCATAAAATTAAGGTTTGGAGACTTACTACCAGATGATTAGTGACACTTAACACATATGCTTCACTTATGTCATTTACTCCATGGGTAACTTGAGTTAGATTTGTGGGAAAATTTAATATTCATTGCATATACTTATGACTACTTACATCTTCATCATTAAGATGTTGTATGTTATTATTTATCCCGTCATTTTAGTATTATCAATGTGTCTTTTTCGTATGTTGGGTTGCACTGGTACTATGTCTTAATTTAGCATGAATGTTTGAAGCTGAAAAATACTATATGATTTGTAAATTACCTATATCATATAAGTTGCTTGAACTGCTTTACTTGCACTATTTTCCACACATTTTACACTGTGTGTTCAGTTGCCTATTTCAGGAAACATGTATTGATTGAAATGTAGAATTTGTTTAAGTTAGTTAGTTGTGTCATAGGTTTTTTTTTTAGTCTTAAATTATATTTGATTACTACCTTGACTTTAGTTAGTAGTTTTAGGTTTTATGTTGTGAATTGGCAATTTCGTAAACAAAAGGGACAGAGGGTATGCTTGAGCTACATTATTTGGGAAGAATGTATTCTGAAATAGTAGATTGATGGAGAATGTATGACTGAAAATGAGTAGAAGATTGAAAATGAAAATTTAATGTGTACCAAATAAGGGCTGAATTGTAAAAGTTGTAAAAAGTCAAGGATTTATGTGCAAATATATAAAGTTAAGATTTTTAGGTTTAGGATTCGAGAATAGCAATAGAACAAATATACGGCGCGGATTTTCGCCAGACTGTCGTCATGGATTGATTCGAGAATCAAAAGTAGAAACTCTCTCGCTCGAATGAGAGCCTATCACTCTACAAATAAATATTGAACTAACTTAATGTTTGTATTTTAAATAAAGATTAGTATGTTTGTTAATTAGATAATTAAATCATTTGAACTTTATTTTGTTTGTAACTATATGTAATAATTTTTTGGGGCCCTCATAAATGCGGTTGCTTAGGTGATCGTCTACCCCTCATATAGTTAGAGCGGCTACTGCTTGTGCTTGTGCCTTCGAATTTACCAAGTAAAAAATACCTTATTCATTTTCTTGAAGATAAAATTAGCAAACAATGAGGAAAATTTTAACCAATTAAGTATATTATGGCGAAAATAGTACTATTTATATTATTTATAAATTGCATGATTCATTATAAGTGTAATTTCTACACTTATTCGAAACCCTAAATCATAATATTTTACTGTCTTTTAGATAAAATTTCACCTAATTTGTGTTATATTATATTTTATAGGTAAAATTTTATGTTTAATAAAGAATTGGAGAAAAGAATGTAAAAGTGGTGAAAAATGGTAAAAAAATCAAATATGAAACATTGGAAAGAAATAATACATTAAATGGACCTCGGTGAACTTGCATTGAAAATTTTAATAGGTGAAACACACACACACACACAGAGCTGATCAAAAGAGAAGAAAAATGGAGAAGAAAACTACGGTAGGAAGGAAAGAGAAAATGAAGAGAAAAAGAAAGGAAAAAGGAAAAAGAAAAAAAGAGAAAAGAAAGAGGTGGGAAGTCAAACACTGCGGCTGTGATATATATATAGAGAGAGAGAGAGAGAGAGAGAGAGAGAGGAAGAAGGCGGCTGGGACATGGAGAGGAGAGAAAAGAGGCAAAAATAAGAAAGAAAGGGGAGTAGAAAGAAGAGAAATAAAGAAAAGAGAATAAAAAAAAGACGAGAAAGGAGACGGCAGATACGAGCAATTTCACGTTTCGACAATTTATAGTGATGCCGTTCCACTTTTGCATGTTTTTATTTTTACAAATAATTGATTTTTTATTAAGAAAAATAATGTAGTCGACTTGTGATCTTTTTTTTT
>CAIGRL010115806.1:0-10289 GCA_903798325.1 Fraxinus xanthoxyloides
AATTAAAAGAAAAAAAAGAATTTGTTAATTAGTTAAAAAATAATATTTCATTTTAATAATTATCAATTTCAAATTCTTTATTTAATTATATATAAAAAAAATTCAAACAAAAGGAAATTATTAAGATTAAATAAAGAATATAAATATTATTTAATTGAATTTGAAAAAAATTAAAGACTTGTTTATAATGAATATTTAATTTAAAAAATTTAAAAAAAAGAATATTATAATGAATATTATTTAATTAATTAAAGTATATAGATATTATTTAATTCAATTAACCAAAAAATTAACTATAAAACAAAATTAAACAAAGAAAAAAAAATCATGGCAGACTGTTAATGGCCGGTCGACTGTTAACAGTTAGCCTTAATAGTTGGCCTACTGTCAACGGCGTCAATGGCAATTTTGACTTTTTGTTTGTAAAGATTATGTTTTAACTTTTCTCTCTCTCTTTTTTATTCTATTTATTGGTCAAAGGCCAAAATAGAAATATGGAGTAGTCAATAGACCATTTCCATGTATTTCCTCCAGAGAATAGAGGAATTGATTGTGGTCTAAAGGGTTTTCAATTGGGGGTACTCTTGCGAAATGGCATGGTCAAATCCCATATTTCCACCTTGATTTTTCAACAATGACATATTTTCACTATGACCTTTTGAATTGTAAAAGAAAAAAAATGCACTTAAGTAAATAATACAATTACAAAAAATAATTTTTAACTAAAAGACAATACTACCCTTTTAATTAACAAGTAAAATCCAAACACTTCACATAAAATTTCAAAACCAGCTAACTTTTCTTATATGTTTATTTCAGCACAGTAAAAATCTCTTTCATTTGCTTCAATCTTTAGATCTCAGAAATTGATCAAATACTGAACAAGATTTTTTTTGTTTTTACATCTATCATTTCGAATCAGTAAGTACAGTATGTTTAATTTCATTTTCACTAAACTAATATACATTTTTAATCGATAAATCTTATTTCGACATAGATTAGCAGGTAGATAATTTTTTTAACAATTTTATAACTTTTTAAAGCATAAACAAGAAAAAAATTCATCTGCATATCATGATCTTTGTAACAGCCAACTGTTAATGTTAATGGCCGACCGTAAGAGTTGGCTATTACTGCTAGCCAACTGTTAGCAGTTGGCGTAACAGCAGGTTGTTAACACTCTAACAGCGGTTGCTAAGTTGTTTTTTTATTTCTTAATCATAGCAGTCAGTGGTTGGGTTGATTTTCCGACAATTTTTTTCTATATAATTAAAAATTCTGTTAACTCATGCAGATATGGTTGTGGTTCCAATTTGTTACTTTGGTTATTTCGAATTGGATGAAAAAGAGCAATGAGTATGGAAATGGTCAACTGACATACGTGGTGGTATTTGTATTTCCATAATATCGAGCACATTATATGCGAAAATGTACCATGATTTAGCAAACAAGCTCAAAGTCGATTTCTCTCAATACGATATAGAACTAAAATTTAAATTCATCGAACATTCATCCATTCCGATTTCACCTATGAATGTTGCTTTTGACACTAAAATAAATTACCTGTTTGAATTGAACAACATGTGCACAACTCCTCATTGCATGAGTTTAGTGAGGAAGCATGTTACCGAACGTGAACCCGTAGATTCAGATGGAGAGGATTACAATGTTAATGATTTTTGGGACACAATGGATATAGCTCGAGAGGATGATGTGATTATTCTTGAGATAGTTGATCATCATCGTGATCTAGCTGTTACATACAAAATTTCGTTGGTAGCTTATGACAACGAGAATTATAATGGATTTACAAATGAGGATTTGATTGTTTTATCCCGTCAAAAACATGAGTAAGGCAGGAACGCAAGGGTTAGATTGAGTGGACCGTCATCTAATTTTTCGCGAGTGGTTCTTAATAATGAGGATTTGTATGTCGAGCAACTGTTTGAAACAAAGAAAGATTTGAAAAAAGCTGCGCACCAAATTGCATTGTAATACAACTTTAAGTTCAAAGTGAAGAAATCAAACAAGTCATTACGACGATTGTCTACATAGACGACAGTTACCGTTGGCGTTTATGAGAAACGAAGATGGACACGAATGAAATTTTTATAGTTTGCAATTATAAACAGGAACATGCTTGCGAAGTGGAAATTCGTCGAAATGATCACAAGCAAGCTCATGCATAGTTTATTGGTCGACAGATAATTCACAAGTATCAAAACCAACGGACGATCCACAGACCTTCAGACATCATTAATGGTCCGTTGAGAGTATGGAGTGGTCATGAGCTACCGAAAGCTTGGAAGGCCAAATAATGTGTGTTGGAGGACTGGGCTCAGCCAAAGAGAGCTATGCTAATTGGCCAGGAATTGCCATAATATGGGTACAACTAATCTTGGCTCTGCATTTTTGTATTGAGACGGAGGGCTCGGATTGTTTTAAATTTTTCTTCATAGCTCTTGGACAATGCATTCGGGAATTTCGAAATGCGATGCGACCTTTAATTAGTCAATGGTACAACTCTGAAAGCTAGATACAGAAGCAAGTTAATTATTGCTACATGTCAAGATGCCAACATCCAAATTTATCCTTTTGCATTTGGAATAGTCGATAGCGAAAATGATCTGTCAATACATTGATTTTTTTCAAAGTTGAGGGAAGTAATCGGGGAGTCGATGACCTTGCATTTGTAATTGGGATAATCTATTATAAATGTTATCACTAAAGTTTTTATCGAAGCACATCATGTGTATTGCATGTACTACATACAAGGAAACATGAAGACTAAGTATTGAGGAAAAGACATCGTTTCATTGTTTAGGAGAGCCGTCGAAACTTATAGTGTCGAACCGTGCAATAAATTCATGCTGAAAATAGGGAGTAAATCATTCCTGACGTGGGAGTTTCTAACGAAAATGGGAATTAAAACTTGGGCGACATCACATTTTTTAGGATGTCTGTACAACATGATGACGTCAAACAATGCGGAGTCTCTCAATTCATTGTTCAAGAAGGATCGAGAGTTACCTATCATCGCAATGATTGAGAACATTCGTTACAAGGTGCAACAGTGTTTCATGATCGATGTGTGGAATGACAAAGTTGAACAAACGTGCTAGCCTCGAATCAGGAAGATAAACTATTCAAGGCTGTAGAGGTTGCGAGAAAGTTGAATGTGGAACCACTGGATGAGTTGTGCTTCTCCTTAAATGTCCACATAATACAGCATACATGGCGGACTTGATTGATAAGACATGCACTTGTAGTCGATTTCAGTTGAAGAGTTTTCCATTGAGCATGCTGTCGAGGTGGCTCTATTTAGAGGCTTTGCAGCAAGAACCTTATGCTGTGTTTATTACATGGCTAATTATTGGAGAGCAACATACGTTGAGACTATATTCCCTCTACCGAATGAATTCGAGTACGAAGTTCCCGACCATATTCTCCCACTTAATAGTTTGTTGTCACTTGAAGATGAACCATGTGATTTGGATGTCCACGTACATTTAGAATATCATCTACTAGATAGTTTTCTCAACCGTGTAGGTGCAGAGCAATAATTCATACTCGCCAATTTTGTACAAGTCAAATTCCCCTTGATGACATTAAACAGATATGTAACGGTTTCACTTCTAATTTAACAATATTATAATAAACTATTAATTATTCGATATGTACAATTTGTTTACAATATTTTCAACAGTTTGACAAATAAATAAACAATTAAATTTTGATATTTACAATTTGTTTACAATATTTACAATTATGTGACAAACAAATAAACAATTAGAATTTCAATATTACAATTTGTTTGCAATATTTACAATTATTTGACAAATAAATAAACAATATTTAGGATCACAATTGAATTCACAATTTGGCATGGTCCACCTCTTGGGAGAGATTGACAATCCTTCTCTTCGACTCAGTAGTGAAGGGAGAAATGACGTACTGTGACAAAAATCTCAGCCTCTTGCCGACCACCTCATCCGGCACGTTAATAGAATGCTTCTTACCCTTCGTCACGTCCGTCGTCCTCTCCTCCTCCGCCACCCCTCCGCTTTGGGGCTTGTCATCTCCTCTATTGTCGAGACCACCTTCTCCGTACCTAGCACACCCTCTGCCTCGGGAGCCACCACACCCTTCACCCTGGGGCTTGCCATCTCCTCTATCGTCGAAGCCATCCCCTCCGTCCCGGGCATGACTATCCCATCTGTCATGGGGATTACCCTCTCTGTCCTGAGCACTATACACCCTCCGTCCTCTCTTCTTCTGCCACTTCTCACGTCCCCATCGGGGCCACCCCTCATGGTCCACATATAAAAAATGATTTGAATACGTCATTATTTGTCCACAACAACACATGACCTCAATCTTCATCACTCTCTCTGTTATCTCGTCTTTCATCCCTACCTATGCCTGCTCTATCACCTTGGAGCGCTTCGACCTCATGCCGTAGTTCTACTACATGGCCTCTTAGCACTGCAACATTATGGCATAAACTTGATACCTCGCTGCTCATTCCTCGTCGTAGTGCCCATATCTCCTCTCATAGTGCATCCATCTCTCGTCATAGCGCTTCTACCTCGTCCCTAATCTTTCATCGTAACGCCCCTACCACCTCCTTTGCCACAAATCCGGTCAGGTAGACATATAGATCATGAAAATACTGACTCTAACTGTGTGTAGGAGATCCACGAGGGAGGTGTCTGGATAGAGGAGAATGGGATCTAATCGACGAAGGTGATTGTCGATAATCTGGACCACGCTCCTACACAAATAAAAAAATTAAAAAATATTAATTTAGTTAATTTAGGCTAACTTATACAAAATAATAATCAATAATTTATATTTAATTCGCATACCAATTCTCAGTCCAGGATGGAATAGAACATCTGGTCGTGTTGAGTATGCGGAACAGCTAATTCCAACACAAAACCTCGACCCACCTCCATCGACGGCGTTAACTCAGTTAGGACTTCAAGTTGATGAATTGACAGTTCAACTACTTAATTATTACGGGATAAAATTTTGAAACGACTTTCAACATGAATCGCAAATGTGTAACACTCACCTGAGGCTCGTTGAGAAATGTTGCTAACTGTTTGCCAGATGGACATCCGTCAACTCGGGATGCTCGCCAATGATGCATTCGAGGGCAGCGTGTCTCTCCTTGCCTAGCAAATCGGGTACCCAAGTGGGAACAATCTCATATGCCCAAATTTGCAACACGTAAAATTATTATATATAAATTCGGAATAAAAATTATTTTAGCATTGATTATGATAAACATTTACCTACACAGTCATGGGCAATCCATAAGTATCATACTTATGCATGGGCCCCTTAGGCTTCGAGTGTGATCTGGTGAAGACGTGAACGGTGTCCTCAAAACATCTTCGACCCCACGGATTGTTGTTGAACTCCCAAATGGAAAAGGTAGGTCGCATTCTTCTTATGAAGACACCTCAACACGCTCTCAAGAATGTATATCGGTCCTAACTTCAATTTGTCCAACATTTGGCCGCATTCCCTGATTGCACCGATCAACTGCAATAGAAGTACCGTTCCTGTTCCTGAAAATAGGTCTCGTACAACCTCTTGTTTCTTTGGATATCGTTCGTAGCTGCCTCGTCGTCCACTATCCTTAGCCCAGTCACGAGGGCAAACTCAAACAGGGAGAAAGTAGCGATCTTGCCCCAAGGTCGAAGTAAAGGGCATCGTCAACAACTAACCTAAGCAGACGACATAATAACGCATCAATAATCTATCTGGAGTATTGTATCTCTCTCAACTGATACATAAACCACAATAAGGACCGTCGTAGGATATTTGCGTTCTCATCATCCGCAGCTCCAACACAGTAGTAAAATTGTCAAAGCTACTATTCTACGTACATTTACCCGCCATTTGTCTCAACTCCACAGTTAGATGATACTCTATATTGCAAAAATTCAAATATTAGAACTTTCGACAATAAATAATAGAATAATCATAATTTCAAAATATTAATCGAACTGAATTACAGAAAAAAATCATAGAAAATAATAAAATTTAGAAAATTTAGAATTAAAAAGAATTTTAAATTGAAAAAAATTAACAAAGAATATACATATTACATAATTAAAATTAGAATAACAAATTTTATCATAAAAAAGAAAAGAATTAAAAATAATTTTAAATTGAAAATAAAATAAAAAAAGGGCCTATTGGTCGACTAACTAAAACAGTCGGAAAAAAATAATTTCCAATAAAAAAAAAACGATAAGAAATTTTAAAATTATTTCCAAAAAAAAGTATAATAAAAAAATAAACAAAAAGAAATTACGAAAATTAAATAAATAATATAAATATTATTTAATTAAAATTGAAAAATTAAATTAACAAAAAAAATGAAAAAAAAAGGACTGAAACAATTGGTCTAGCCCGCCCGATTGTTTCTCGCCCGATAAATCGCCATTTCCGACGACTTAGGGTGCAATACCTCAAGAATTTGAAGCTAAATCTCTACTACACCCAGTTATCTACCTAACGAATGAAAAATAAACATTATACATTACAATAAATGAAAATCAATCGCTTAATTCTCAAAAGAAATAAAACAACTTTGTTGAAGATAATGGTCGGTGTGTGGTGGTCGACGTTGGGTTTGACTATCATGGTGCTTTTTCGACTGGATCCCAAATATGGTCTGTGTGAGTAATTTTCTCTCTCTCTCTCATGTGTCCTGTTGGTTGAAGGAAAGGGTATTTTTGGGTTTGATATTTCATTTACAATTTATACATTTTAACATTTTTTTTTAGTGGTCAAAGGCTAGTATGGAAATATGGCCGGGTCAATTCCTTATATTTCCTCGTTTCAATTCCATAGGTTTTATTCAAGTCTAAATTGGCTAAATAGGAAGGGGGTCAAGTTTTAGTTAGAAACATGTTGGTCCGGCGAATTTTGGATGGGTTTTCAATTTGAGCGTTTCTAATTCAAATCAGCCTGATTTTCAATTTTCTCGATTGAATTGAACAAATCAGGTTGATTTTGAAAACATTGGACTTTAGAGCCCTAGAGGAAAAAGGATTAGGTTGAGAATTTTGAAAGAGCTCAAACCGAGCGCGCTCTTCCCTCTTCCTCCCTTCATTTCTTTATTATTTATTTCGGGTATTGATTGATTTATGTAAAGTTTCAGAGTTAATTGTTTTAATAATCCCTAAACTTATATTGGAGTCTTCAGTTGTTCACTAACCTTTAAGATATTGAATTTTAGCCACTAAACTTTTCAAAGTGTCGAATTTTACTCACTGGAATCACTTTAGTTTCACATCTCTAATGAAATCTACTGACCTAACAAATGATTTTCACAGCTGGCGCCCCATCACCGTTGATGTCCAATCAGGAAAGAGGGATAATCCATCTAAGTACAATATCTTTGATTGCTCACTATACTTTAAACTATTCGAGTTTTGGCCACTAAATTTCTCACACTGATGTTGGGGTGATAAGGGAACATGGGTTTTATTTATTTTATGTGTATAATATTGTGTTATTATGTTTTTAGAATGTTCTTTTCATGCTAAATATTTAATTGAATTGTTTTGATGATGGGATATAATATGGGACCCAATCAAATCAAACTCGATCACTATTCCTTACCGGTAGTTTTACTTAAATTTTGTTTAATTGGATAACTATAATTTGATTTGATTTAACTAAAGGTGACTTCATCTAGACATAATTATTTGAAATGTTATGCCATTTTTTATTTATCTTATTTTATTCCTTGGATAAAAGATCATGAGGCATTAATGACATCGACAATAATACAATATGTTATCCTTTCAATATTCCATAGAAATCGGAAATATAAACAGATATATTAACAAGCAGACAGACACATTCAAACATATTAAACTCTTAACTCTTAGAGTGTGTTTGATAGATATTATTTTGAAAGAATGTATTTGGAATAGTAAATTGATGGAGAATGTGTGGTTAAAAAAGAAGGAAATGTTATTGATGTGATGGAAAATATTATTTTATTGAAGAATGTGTGATTGAAAATGAGNTAATTTGATTTGATTTAACTAAAGGTGACTTCATCTAGACATAATTATTTGAAATGTTATGCCATTTTTTATTTATCTTATTTTATTCCTTGGATAAAAGATCATGAGGCATTAATGACATCGACAATAATACAATATGTTATCCTTTCAATATTCCATAGAACTCGAAAATATGAACAAGTATATTAACAAGCAGACAGACACATTCAAACATATTAAACTCTTAACTCTTAATGAATTGCAATATAATTCCAAAAATACCTAAATTTTGAACTTCTACCATTCAACATGCCAATTATATCGAGAAATCCACGTATATCAATTTCTGAAGAGACAATTTGGGCTAGCCCAATCCTTAGAGGTTTTGCAAAGAGGCTTGATTGCTACCTAAACTCATTGCATCTTGTTTCACAGGTGGGGTCGACATCTAATATTGGTGCCTAGTGTAACACTAAGGGTGCGTTTGATTGCAAGCATAGAATTTACATGGAAAGAAAACAAATTCTAGGCAATTCACGACCAAGCTTCTCATATACCATATATTGCATGAATTCTTTATCAGTCAAGCTCATAATACTCTAGTTGGACTCTCGTCCGACTGAAATACTTTCACGACTTGCATTACATCACACTTGTCTAAGTTCATGGCTTGTAATTTTTCCAGAACCAATTACCAATTGATGTGGTTTAGCATATCTAACGTAGCTTGAATCTCCATAGCATTAGCAATTTTTTAGAGGATTCAGCAATACTTGATAAGGCAATGAGACTCTCATCATTGGGTTGGGTACGTTGACGTCGAATTTTGTTGATTCCTTCTTCGATGTTACGCTTAGGAGCACGAACTTCGCTTTGATTCATGGAATCATTTTGACCATCAACTTCATTCACATTTTCATCTTTAAAAAAAGAGCTTTTTAGAATCTTTTATATAATATAAATCATATATATTATTATTTATGATATTTTACATACCATGTATGGGAGAGAAATTGTCATTGTCGGCTATAGCACGATCTCTTATAGTAGAATCATTTCCATAGATAGCCTCCAAATCATCATAACGAGGACAAAATTTCATCCTCCACTTTCCAAATTCCGGTTTTCCCTACAAAAAAGAGAGATGGGAGATATGTTATATGCGTAGTGAATGTCAAGAAAAAAAAATAAGCTACTAAATTGTAATGACTAAAAATTTCATTGGTCAATGAAACATAATACCTTCAGATACTCCTCCCAAGCTAATATATCAGCTATGACACGTCCATTGCTAGGATCCAACCCAAAACCACTCATACTTAACAACTGGCGAACTTCAACATATTCTTTTTTGATAGTCTTCAATCGTGCCCTTACATTCTTATCTGACACCATGACTCCGCATCCGTTGTACAAGCTCTCAATTGGTTTGGACACATGAAATGATGAAAAGCCATTCACTCCTTTTGTGACTAGACAACACTTAATGCAATAGTGCAGTTATCAAACAACCATCCATTGCATCACTCCAACGAACATGGCGAGTCCTAGAATTAGGATCCACTTGGGTTGAGCTTATTTCCTCCACATCTGAATGGGTGGTTGGTCGAGGTACTCGAAAAGGTGCTGAAGAGATTTGTCGATTATGTGTCATGAAATCTATATTGCAAGATTATAAATTTATAGTCAACCATTACATAAGAACATGTGAAAAATATATATATATATATCTAACAATTTGTCTCCAATAACAACAATTTCAATTACAACATTTAAACTTCTAGCAACCTTACCTCAATCATTACATAAGGTCATGATTAAAAATTACATAGAACAATATGTATTCAATGTCAACAATAGATAAATATGAAATTCTGTCTAAGTTTAAGTCCATTATTAAAGTACATAACTAAAAAACTATATTCAATCAAAATCAACTGTCGCATTCTAGTTGGGATGATAATCAGCCCACATTAAATCAGCAATTGTATTCCTCTTATTAGACCATGCTTCATGAGCTGTGAAAGATATTTGAGCATTTAGAGTTTCATCTTCAGGTACATCAACATGTGTAGGGTTAACCTCATCATCGCTACTATCTAAGGCCTCATCAAAAACATCTTCTACATCATCAATTCTTAAGAAGTTGTGGACGGCGGAACAAGCAAGGACAATCTTTGGTTGTGCGTCAATGTAGTGGTAGGGTTGATGTCTCAAATATGCAAATCTTTTTTTAAGCAAACCAATTGT
>CAIGRL010115812.1:0-13873 GCA_903798325.1 Fraxinus xanthoxyloides
AAAAAAATACATTCTCCCATTTTACTAAATTTTCTTAATTTATGTGAAAAAATAAGATTATCTTTATCGAAAGTATATTATTAATAGATTGCAACTATTGATGAAGAAAAGTGCAAAGTCCCCAATAAAGGGTGGGCGCGGGCCGCGGGGAAAATTGAGCTGCCGTTAGTTGGGCCTATGTGGCCCGGTCCATTCATTGCATTTCTTCCTAAAATACTAACAGTTCTCGCGCCCATTTTTTCTTACATTCTACAATTGATTCGGATCAGGTTTGTCAAATTCCGGGTCCGGATCTCTCCGTCTCCTACTCCTGCACCATCCTTTGCAGGGGTTCAAGCCCTAATTTCAAAATCCTCTTTCCCCTCGCTCCAAGAAATTTTTCAGAGACACCGTTTGACTTCTCCTTTTTTGCTGGTATGCTCGCGATGCCTTACTTTTTTTCTCAATATATGCGTGTGATGTGTGTTTATATATGCACATAATCTGTCGTTTTGTTCGTAAAGATATCCAGGGTTAGCTATGCAAATATATTTATATACACATGCATGCCTGTATATGCAGTGCTAGGGTTTTGGAGCGCACTTAGGGCGCGAAGTTTTAATTTAAATAAAAAACGATAATTATGGTTTGCAAGTTGTAACACTGCTCCAATTCTCCACTTCCGCTGAACATACGTGGTTACTGATTGTTGTTTGCCAATTACTTTCTCAACGTGCTAACAGTGATATTTCTTATTTTTTATTTTGATTTTTGAACGTAGTACTGTAGTGTAGGAGTGTCTTAATCTCGTGGCATGGTAACAGGCTGAACTGGGAACTGAACTGATGCAATGAGTAGGCTATCATTTAGGCCTCGACCCCTCGACATCCACAAGAAGCTTCCCATTTTAAAATCTGTTAAGGACCTTGAAGATGATGAAACCTCCACTTCTACTCGTACCTCCCAGATATTGCGTTTTGCTGCAGAGGCTGATAATGAGGTGCCATATTCAATTGAAGCACATTATGAAATTATGATATGTAAATTAACCCCATGCTAACCATCCAGCAATTTTCTTGCCAATTAAATATCTTTCCATGAATATTTGGATTTTAGTCTGTGTTATTAGAAGTATATTTCGTTGCATAGCTTTATCAGTTCTTGGATAACTATTGTAATCTGTATTGTGTGTACCATGTGCCTTGTTAGCAAGTTCTCAGGACTAAATCTTATGGTCCCTTGTTCTAATCTCCATCTCAGCAAGTAAAGTTTGTTCAGTATGACAGTCATACCCCCTTATCGTGTTATTCCCTGATTATTCGGATCTGCGTTATCTCTGAACTTGGAGGGAGGTCTTCTCATGAATTCATGTGCACGGGAGTGATTTTCAATCACAAAATTCTCAGATTCCAATTTTTATTTGGAGGTTTGAGATGAGTTCTCCTTTCCACTCTTTCCCCCAAGGCCCCAACCTTGAGGCCAAGCTTGCTGTTTTCTTGAAAGGAAAAAAATAGTTTTTAGGTCACAGGATGTTGTCACAATAACTTGGTAAGACAATCCAATGGTTCATAGCAATATGGAATGAGAAAAGACCATCTCTGTCTTTATCGATCACATATAGAAACAAAAACTAACATACTTTGCTCATATTTTCCCCACTCATACTGAAATCATTTGCCAAATCAAAATAGAATGTTGGATGCTGTATGGAGGGTGTAATATTTGGCCAAAAAATAATTGAAAAAATATCTTGTGGTTAATCTCTAATAATTGCAGTACTAAACCTTGTATACTCTACTCTATAATGTATGGAAACAAAAAGAAAAAAGATCTCTTCATGCTGATATAGATTTAATCTATGTCGACTATGCTTGTACAACTGAAAGAATTGCTAATGCAGAACTTATAACAAGGACCTGTTATAACTGTATCAAGGTTACGAAAATAACTGAATTAATAGCATTATAATATCAAAAAAGAATGCCAGTGTGCAGTTCCCTCACTGAAACAGCAGTGAGAACTGACACAGTAAATCCAAGTTCCAGTTTTATTTTATCATTTTTTTTTAAAAAAAAAGGTGGCTAGGTGTGACAATATGATTTCTTCATCAGCAACATCGAGGATCCTATTGTGACAAACAAATTGTTTTTGGCCTTTGATTTTTAAAAAGCCTTATGATATAATGTACACCGTGTTTTGTTGCTGATTCAGAGTATTGATGCATATTGCTTTCACAAGACTTGTAAATCTTTGCCAATGTAAGAGTAATTGCTTGTCATGTCACACCTGTATGTACATTTCAGCACGAGGTACAATCAGATGGGGGTTAAATGAGTTTTCTAGATCTGTTTATGCATGGTTTAAGTAATGCCTCAAGTATATTTTTGTAGGTGCGACATATACCTAGCAAGAAAATTGTTTCAGAAATACCTATTCCCAAGTTTGCGGTTGTGGATTCGTATGAAAGAGACTACTCCCGTACTTTCTGTCAACCGACATCATATGTGCATGCAAGGGGAGGTAGTTCAACTATAAAATCTGCTGATTGGCTGTGATTTTTTTCCCCATATATGCTTGATAATTATGTTTGTTGCTTACAGCTCGGGCTGAGATTGGTGAAGTTGTTGAGTACGATCTTGACAACGAAGATGAAGATTGGCTTCTAGAATTCAACAGAGAAAGAAGAACTCTTGATGGTGAAATGTAATAATCTCTCTATTTCCATCTTTTCCTTGTTACTTTATCTTTTCTCTTGTCTACTAGATATTAATCCTTTTATCTACATGTATGTAATTATTGAGAAATCAGTCTACAGCTCTAATTTTAGAACTGAAGGTATATGTTTTTATGATTTCGTTTTCTTTTTTGAAATTATGTTTTTATGAATTGAATTTTATTTATTTATTTTTATTTTTTTTGCTGCTATGCTAGACCTTGCTGAGAAATCTGACTGTGACACTGGAATTCCATCATTATCTCATTTAAGTGGGAAATACCTCCTCGCTTTTCTTTCGAAGATCTATCTTACATTATAAAATTATTGTTGTTTTGAAAGTGGAGAGGATGTGATGAGTTTATAAGGGAATGCATCTTATGACATTTAATTTACTCACTGTTTTTATTCCATTGATTATGCTAATGCCACTTGATTGTCGATGCAGGCTTGAGACAATTTTGTTTAAACTGGAGGTTTTAGATCATAAGGCTCGGGAAAGAGCGGGAGTAATCACTCCAACACTTGGCTCGCCTATTCCCATTCTTTTAACTTTTGGCGCTGCTGTCGAGGTGAAACTTACTTTCTGATTGCATTTTCTATGAACCGTGCCATAGTCGTTCTGAATTAATTTGGTGGTTCCATGTGAATGATTTGGTCTTGATCAGTTGTGTGTATGGTGTACCACACCATGGGTGCAAGATTGGTTTTTTTCACAGGGCTTGCTCCAAGAGGATTCTGTTTCAGAATTTTTTCAGTTGCCAAACTTCTTTTTCTTTTGATATCTCCTGGCCAATTAAACGAATTTTTAGAAATTGGGCAGGGAATGGGTCAGCAACGGCTAAGCTTTCCTCATATTGGCATACGTGCATTCATTTTGGTTTTCTTATTCTATACAAAGCACAGTAATGGAATATGCACTATGCTTTACATAACAACAAAATTATAGTGTGCTTTTGGCCTTCTATTTCTTTGTCTTCACAATTTTGGCTCTTACAAAGTAAGTGGTTCTGGATTTTTCTAATAGTTTGTCCGTTAACATGATAGGCATTGCAAGCCCTTTCCATCAAATATGGAATTTTCCAGGCTGTTTACAGTTACTGGAAGCAAAAGGTATCGGTCACAATTTGATGTTATTTATGTTTTTAATGTCTCTGGTAGGGATTACTTTTACTAGAAAGAAATAATTGTCTGATATGCGTAGTGTTCTTGTAATGGTTTGTCAAATTTAGCAGTGGTCTCACCTCTCTTTATCTCTTTTTCCGTGAATGCTTGGATATGATCTCAGAACAATACTCTTGTGCTGTAAAACGAGACTGAGACTTTATAAGTTGACCTTATTGTATCAAATTAATTTGCATGACAGTGTCATTATTGTGATCGGTGGAAGTCATACTTATTTCGAATTCATTGTTTCTTTCTTTCTATCTTTGCTAGAAACTTGAAACTCTCTTGGCATTTCATGTTTATCTCCCCTTAAACGCAACATTAGTGAGTACGTCTTAGTAGATGTCTAAAAATGTTTTGAGATGGGAACAAGGACAAGTTGAAACTATCTTTTGCACAATATATTTTCATTTATCTTTTTATAAATTTTATTTAATTTTTGATAGAAGTTAATTGAACTTTTACATGAATATATGTTGATATACAATTTCTTTTATAAATTTCAGCATTTCATGATTTTATTGTTTGATATTAGAACAATCATGCTAATTAGCACCTAGCTACCATTGATCAAGAGTATTTTTTATTGTTAAAACTGACGTAAAATCTAGGTTAGAGTTTTAAATGAACGGGATATCTTATTGACCTAACTTAGAGATTGACGTGTGTGGCTCATTATATATATACACACATGCATCCCTACATTTGTTCAAGTCAAACTTTGTTAATTACAAAACCTACTGAACTTTTTTCGAAAGTCTTTCTAAAAAGAATCTTTCCGTCACAATATCACTTGCAATGAACCACACATGTCAATCTGAAGTTAGATCACAATGAGACATACTGACACCTACACACACACATATATAGAGATGATCTATTGAGCACTAGTGCTTAGCTTATGTTAAGCACCCCTGATATGTCACGTTAATTTATTGGTGAATAACAAATTTAAATTAAATCTTGAGACCAATATAAATTTATTCACTAATAGACTCGTGTGCCATGCCACCGGTGCTTAGCATAAGATAAGCACAGTGGTTAGTAAATCATTTCTCTCTATATACACACGCACTAGGTATCTATGGTGTTTTCAACGAGGACAAGTGAGGCTCGCTCTTCTGAAATCTGTAGTTGATTAATATTAACTGGGAATTTTTTTTCCTTTAAGCTATGACTAAAAAGAAACATTTGATTCGGCGTGTTTACTGGGAAAAATGGATAAAATGGTTGGTGATTTTCACAAGGACTGCTTAGCTTTTGAATACATTTTGTTTTTATGTGCATATTTGTACTTTTTAGACCTTGCATGTTAGGGATATAAAGGCACTTGACAATGATACATGAAACTTTAACTCAATGATGACTTGGTGGTATGGCAAGGGACACAGAAAATGTTTTTTAATGTACAGTGGACCATGTAGAGTGTCATATTAAGCTGGAATTGACTATTGTTTGATTAGGAGGGAAAATAGTGGTTGGGATCTTGTTTTATATAGTTAGTTGGATCTTTTGGTTGACACCTTGTTGGTTTATATCCAATTTTGCTTATCATAATTAAATGAATTAAATGATTTTTTCAAGATGCATTCTCACTTATTATTTTGCCAATTTTGTTTTTTTATCTTTTTCTCTACCAGCGGGAACGATGGCAAAAACCGGTTCTTCGGCGTGTGCAGGTTTGTTTCTCATGTTATTGGTTGATGTTACTATCAAAGAATCTGGTCTAGATACACTTGATTAAATGTGAGCTTTCCTGATAAACAAGCAGGTCTTGATTATTGTTTTCATTTCCTGCATGCGGTAATATAATTTGTTGAAGAGATATACACGTGACATCAGCTAAAGCTTTTAGATCAAGTGGTTCAACATGGTATCAAAGCAAGCAAAGGTCTTGAGTTCAAGTCTGTTTGCCATTTATCAAAAATTGTGCACGTGTAAGGTTTTCATTAGAAGAAAATGAATCTAGTTTACACGTGTGGGGGTTTAATGAAGATAAGATTTAAATGATATACATTAATGTGACCTCATCTAACGGCTAAAGTTTTTAGATTAAGTGATTCAACATAATTTGATCTCAATTTCCTCTTTGCCTATTAAATTGCTATAGATTGCAATTAAAAGAACTGCTTTCATGTTTCCTCTTTCTTATCTCATCAGTTTAGCTCTTTAGGATGGAGTTTTGTCATAATTCACCGTATTGTCATTCTCAATATCTCCTGGTTCGAAAGCATTTTTGAAATTCTTAAAAAAGAATAAAGTTGAAAAATTCAAAAATACGTAGAGTAATTTGATCATGGGTTAATTGAAAAGTGTAAAAATCCTTTGTTTACATTGACAAAATTATTTTCTAATTTTACCAGTATAAGGAAAGAAAACTAAAATCCTAGAAGGAAATAAAGTCTTGATCTGAAAAGAAAGAAAAAAATCATATTCTAATCATGGAAGGACAATAAATCATAATCTAAACAAGAAGAAAAATAATAGGATTGTCTTACATTAACTCCTCTTTATGTATGTGCAGTTCCAGACGATTTGGTTTAGGATTCATTTGTATGTGCCTTCCCTCAGATTTTCTGGAAACTTATTTTCTTAAACTGCCTACTTGTATCTGCTAATAACTGTTCCTTGCAATTTCTATTGCAGCCACCTCCACCAGTCAATGATACTAATCCATACAATGTATTCAGGCGAAGGGAGAAAGCTCATAAGCTTCACACTAGGAGGGTATGTGGTTTCTTAGTTTATGAGCGCTTTTAAGTGGTCAGTTTTTTATTTTTATTGTATTAATATTTTATTAGACTTTGAGAAATAAAAATGTACATATAATGCATCTTGTGCATGATTGCTTTATGCTGCACAGATGCAAAGGAGGGATAACAACGTGCAGTCATTTGAAAAGCTTCGCCAGGTTAGTCTGTTCTCCCTTCAATAATTTTTTCTATGATATTCTATATTTGGTAGTGAGAATTTTTTACTCAAGTTCTAATAGGTTTTCTGAAGTATTAACTGTCACTATTATTCTTTTTGCTCAGGTTAGACGAGAGTTTCTTAAGGCTTGTAGTTGTTGAATACACGTTCTTTGTATTTAAAACTTATTCAACTATATGCTGTGTCCTCAAATTACGCATCATTTCTTGATTGGAGTTTGCACACACTGTTTGATGAATTTGAAATTTAGCTGCAGCATAATACTACCTTGATGAACTAATATTATATATTAGCATGAAACACTGACTTGACAACTTGCTCAAGCCATGGTTGGTTTCTGGACGACAAGCATTATACTCAAGCCTGCTGCTTGCATCATGTTCATAAAATAAATTTGCTTGGACATTGAAGAATGAAGATGTTTTCTTTTGCTTGTCATTGCTGATTGCCAGTATTTCATCCTCAACAGTTGATCATTGACTATTTTCTCTGATTGTCGACTTTAAATTCTAATTTCTGGCCATTAACGGAGTTTAGAAGTGACATTCAAGAAGCTGAAGAGCGAGGAGCTTGAGAGCTAAAAATTAATAAATATCTTCCTAACTTTAGAAATATAGAAGCACTAATGTATCATACAACTACTAGCGGTATCCTCTCTTGGATTCTGTCCTACAATTTTGTTTGAATGCTTTTGCTTAATGCACTTGTTCAGATTATTTTTATTTTCACCATCTTCAGGTCCGGCGGAACCTTGATCAGGCAAAAACCATCATTGAGGCTCTGATCCAGGTACACGGTCCTACTATCTTGAGCTTGTTTGAGCCCCATTCTTTTTTCTTAAGAATGCATTTTGGAATAGTAGATTGATGGATAATGTGAGGTTGAAAAATAAGAAAAAGTTTTAGGTTTACGTATAATATTATTTTATTGAAAAATGTGATTGAAAAAAAGAGAGAAATGTATTTTGGAAATAATGGGGGACCAACCAAGGGCTTAATAAGTTTCATGATATTCTGATTAAGATTTGTGCTTTGCACGGCGATGAAAACTTTTGCAATGACAGTAAGTTCTCATTCCTTCATCATGGTTTTATGCAGAGGGAAGAGAAGAAACTAGAACTTGTGGAGACTGAGGTTAGCCTTCAAAGAATTCAAATGAAGTACAAGGTATTCACAATTATTTTATCTTGCCAAACTATTGACAATTTTGAAATTGTTATTTATTGCTTAGTAACTTTTTGAACATTGATAATAGTGCTTGGACACCAAATGAACCATATAAGATCTCCGCGTTACAACTGGGACCACATTTCAGCAAGCACCATTATATAAAAAAAAATGCAAATCCTTATAGCTTGTACACGAATCAAATCGGACACCGTTAAGACATGATAATATACTATGGATATCTTTATTTTACGAGAATTCTTATTAGCTCACGTGGGGGACACATTTTTAGTTTTAGGTCCAAAATTGTTGTCTTTTCTAACCATGTAATGGCTTGTGGATCATGATTTATAATTAGTAGTTGTATCATGTACTTATAGTTAAGATAACACTGGCCTCAGCAATTTCTCTTTCTGATAATTAATTGAGGAAGAGCAAATTAGTTTGACATTTTTGCATGATCATACGCAATATTTTTTGTTATAAAAAATTTGCTGACATTAGTGAATCTTCAAAGAATAACAATGAATCAACATTTCAGAAATTTTCTAATAGCATTATTAGTCTTGGATAGAGTCGAAGAGGATTTTGGCACATTCAAGTTTTAAGAGAAGAATTTGACATCCAGGAGGAATACAAGATATTGATGTAATGATGATTCTAGACACAATATATATATATATTCTAGCCTTTTTAAATCCAGTGTATGTATACAATAAAGATAAACCAGGGGCAAGACAACAATTGTGGCTATACTAGCTTACATCCTGACATTGTGGTTTCTAATGGAAATCGGTTATGCATCTTGTGATTTAAACCTGATTCACTATGCTGATGTAGAATAAAGTAAACTGAGTTCGTTTCTAAGTAATAGATGGTCAATAAAATATCAATTGGATTTTCCAGCATGAAATTGAGCTCCTTGATGATAGTCTGGCGCTACATGGATTACTGTCCTTCCCAACCAAGGTTGATTCAAGTGAGGAGGATTTTGTTGATTCTGATGACATGGTAAATGGCCATCCACACACAAGACCTGCTGTGGCGCAAAATCAACCTTTTGTAGAATCAAATTTAGTGCTGGATTCTGCAGGAAGCATGAGGCAAGAGGCTGGACGTCATCATATACCACCCAGTTGGCTTCATAAACTGGTACTTGTCTATTTCTCAATCCTACTGAAAGTTTATTGCCTAATATAATGCTGAGAGAAGCCATGGCAGAAGATAGTCAGAAAGCTTATGACGTTATTCACGGTAGACTTAAGAGGTGCCGAGTTTAGTTCAATATATTTGATTCATTTCAAGGAGCAACATAATAGGGGGAAATATTAAGTTATTTAGGGATGTAACTATTGGACGGTACCCTTTACAATATCCTACATATTATTCCTTTCCATATTCCATGCAGGATCTAAACGAGCCAGTTATGCTGTTCACTAAACCAATAGATCCGTATAAACTCTCAGGCGCTGGTGTAATGCTTCCACCCAATTGTTCAACCCCAAATGGCAGATCATCACGCTCACTTAACTTCCATGGAAGGATGGGACGAGGGGGACGGATAGTGTTTGATAGATGGAATCCGCTTATGCATACTCGGATCGACTATGGTGATGCATTATATGTGCCACCAAAACCGCGACATTCTGCACATCATTAATTTTCTTGCCATTTTCTGAGCTTTATCAGCAATGAACTCCTCTTTCAGAATCAATTCGAATGTAATCTCTCTTTGGGTAGAGGTAATGTTCAAGAAAATGTGAAAGCTGACAACATTTTAGGCTCAATCTATGGGAAATTGATGCAGAGACGATCAAAACCTTCTCGCACAAGTTTGCTGCAGGCAATGCCTGAATCTTCCCTACTCAAAACTCTCTTTGCGGGATCTCCCCCTGTACATATATTTCATTCTGCCCTAGATAGACTAGGAAATAGCTCTCTATGTTTAACAGCACAGGGTGTAAAATTTGCAGGGTATTTATTTAATTTCGACGCTTGCATTAATAACTCCCAATGACATATCTCCCTTGTGTAAAATCATTTGAATGGACTGAGCTATAGTTTTGTAAATTCAAGTTTTTTCTATCATTCGATTTTACAATTCTTTTTCTTCCTGATCATGGGCGAAAGAAAAGGGTCTGTGACTTTTGTCTCTTAACCAAGTTTGACATGCATCTGGTCTCGAGGGATGTCTGATTTGAATTCAGATGTGCGGGTTTTTGTTATAGCTCAACGAATCATTTGGCTGATAAAGAACAAATTCAGAGAACATTGAAAAGTGAGCAGCGTTATTGGTTGTCATCACTTACCGATTAGAGATAACTCAAGCTTAATCTATGAAATTGGTATTAGGATTTAACTCAAAACATCTCATAAGATAAAGGTTTTGGGTTCGAGTTTTGGTGGGCGCAAAGAGAAATTCGTGAAGAATAAGATAACGAATGTTTTTTTCAAAGCAGTATGATATAATGGCTCGAATCATTATAACAAACCTCTTAGACACTCATGCAATCGCCTTTAGTTGGAATCATTTTATATCCAAATTTCTAGACAAGAAATTCAATTATTTATAATAAGGAAGTTTAAACTCTACAGCTATGACGTCTTTCGAGTTGACACATTTGGCTCAAAGATGATGTTTTCATTGCCAAAGCATTCGCCTGCATAGCTCTTTCCATTAGCAGAGCGAGCGCCCTGGTTGCTTTCTCTATTAACAGAGCCTTTGCTTCCACATTCATCGTTCTTTCCACTGGTAAAGCCTTCGCCTTCGAGTTCATTGTTCTTTCCACTAGCAAAGCCTTCTTCGCTCCTTCCACCAGCGGAAATTTCACCTCCATTGCACTTTCCAGTGACATCACCTTCGGCTTCAGTACTTACCCCTTTAAGACTCTTCAATTTTTTCTTAGCACAGTCTGTGAAAGCAACTATGGCAATGATGGCAACAATGACGGAAACTACATTGTAGATGATCTGCACTAGACTCAGGTGATGGTTCCCATACTTGACATCTGCTAACGTCTTTATTACCCGACCACTGCAGGCAAAGAACCACAATTACAGTGAACACGTACGACCAAGTTGATTTGTATGTAATCTTGATCAAACAGTTTACAATTCAGAGAGAGAGAGAGAGAGAGCTGACCTATAGATGTAAACAAAGGCTTCTGGGATCATTCCTGTAACTGATCCACATAAATAGGGCCAAAATCGAATATTTGTCACTACAACAGCATAATTAAATATCGTGTATGGAACTGGTGAAATCCTAAACAATGCAACCACTTTAAATTGATGGAGCCAACTTCTTTCTCCAGCCAATTTAATCATAGCAGCTTTTTGAGGCCATCTCTTCAGCCAGTGCTGCAGATGCACAAGTGATTGAGATTACAGGTAAAATGGCAAATAGAAAAGGGGCAGCAAACGATTATGAAATATGAAATATGAAAAGAGAAAAGTAAACTACATGAATCCGATCACGAAAGAGTAAACCAGTCAAAAATGGCAGGGTCATTCCGATGGTTGTTCCAATCATAATTATGACAAACCCGAACCCATAACCAAAAATCATCCCAGATAGCAGCAAGAGAGGACCAGAAGGAATTAGAAACACGGGAAACAATGTCAAAGCAGCTACAAGTATGAATGCAAGCACTGGACGATCCAATGCAGTTGCCCATTGCAGGATCGGGTAAAGAACCTAATCAAAACGATCAATATAAGAGATCATATGCTTTTAATTTGTGAAGAAAAAAGATAAGTTTTCACAAATGGTAACAACATTGTGACATATCCTTGAGAATATGCTGCTTACGACTGAAAATATTCAAAGTACCACAGCATTAAAAGATTGAATAATGTTTGAAAGCAATCATAAGCTCTGTCCAGAATTCCATGACTGTAACTAGGAAACTTTTGCAATAAGCTCATGTTTCTTCGAACAATATGAAAAGATTGGCGAGTATATTCTGCACTACAGACGTACGTGCAATGCCATAATTATCAACATCCCAAGATCGTTGCTCACTCAAAAAAAAAATTCTATTACTTTATATCGATGTAGTATTCTGAATCCTGTTAACAAATGCAGCTGATTCATGACTTTGGATTTTTTATTCCTCTATACAGTCACTCAGTATTTCAAATCCATTCTCTAAATTATTATAAATTAGCCAGAAAAAGCATCCTTTCCAATATAAGGTTAGGCCACTGGAACGGCACAAAACTATATGTACCCACAAAAACACGAAGATTGAAATACCTTCTCTATTAGAAAGGGTGCTCCCCATTTTAAGAAGACAGCAAGAATTGCTATTATAACTGAACACAGTATCGCGACCTTGATCCACCACATTCGCGGCCTTTTTCTTGATTTTGATTGAGACTCTAAATTACTCATTTCAGGCAACCTTGCTTCGTTAGGCATATCCAATATGACGTGTTTACTTCCTTCCCTTAATAGATCTGCACTATTGGCGTGGCTTTTCTCCAACTCCTCAAGTGAATCTAGCATCTATGTTGAGACACCAGACTTCTGTCAAATGAAACACGTTAGACATCAGGATTTAAGCAAGCACATATCAGGAAAACTCGAAGATTGCGAAATTTATATCAAACACTGATTTGTGAATTCTGAAGTGACAAATATTGCAGCATTGAAGAGTTTCGAACAATTCACGTCATGTTCGTTAATATTGTCTTGTGCAAATTCACAACATATGAAACTTCATCTTAGAAAAGAATACTACATTGCGGAAAATCCTGATAATGTTCATCCAGGACGATGATTACGTATTAGAAGTGTACTTGAATGACAAGCTACGATGCAAGGACTCTTCTGAATGTATCAAAGTACTGGTATTTTACACTTGATACTCCGAAAAACGGAATATGATTGCATACACATCAAGAAAAACATATCTAAATATGCCTTATAGTCACATCAACCACCATTATTATACCACTTTAAACAGAGATTCTTTTTTGAAAAAATCCCATTGCCAAGTCCCTGTTCTTTCGTGCAGCAACCACACATACTGCAGTGGAAAATATCGAATGGAGTATGGATAGGTGTGAAAAATACGAAACTATAACAATCTTTTAGCGTTCATCTACGTATGAATGTAATCAGCAAAAAAAAGGACACATGATCAAGATTTTGAACCCGTCGAACAAAACAAAAAAAGATTTATTGCATATACTAACTCAAATAAAATAGAGCGCCATCACTGATTAGTGATCACGACCGATTAATTTTTCTCGTTTCTCTTCTATTTTCTAAAAACTAATAAATCACATAATAATACAGCAGTTTTTTTTTTTCTTTCTCTTTTTTTGAATCACGTAAAATAGCAGTTTTATTTGAACATATCGGCACATTATGCGAATAGAATTATTCTTATTATAAAAACATCATTTTATACTGTTTGAATCCGGGAATTTCTAAATTTATAATTACTGTTAATTATGAAAAGATTATTTTTGGTAGAGATAAAATATGAAATTAAATTCGATAAAATGAATTTTAGAATTAAAATAAAACTTTAGATTTTAATTTTGAATAAATAGGGTGTTTTTTAATTTTGAATAAATAGGGTGTACATTCTTGATTCATTGGCTTTTAATTTTATTTATTTTTTGAATAAATGGTGTGGTCATTTCTTGATTGTCTGGCTTAAACCTCAAGAACGTACTGTTGGTAACATTTTCGTCTGTTTATTTTACCAAAGAAGATCTTCAACAAATTACTCTGCAAAATTGATTAAAGCCCAGTCCATAACCATTGAATGGCCCCATTACAAGCCCATTAATGTAGCCCATAAACCTAGCGTTTTGGGAATAATTCATAAATGGAAAGATTTCATAAATAAGTTGTTTAATTTCATATAATTTGATCACGAATTTCATATAATTGCTCACA
>CAIGRL010115825.1:0-28182 GCA_903798325.1 Fraxinus xanthoxyloides
CCATCACATTTCTATAGCGTAGACTAGAAATAGCTTCATGTAGTTCATTGATTCCTTCATCTTCACTAACTTTTCGTTCAACATTAATTTCTTCATTTGACCAAATCTTGCTGTGTTGAAAACAATTTTCACTAATTGTTATCTTCTCACCAATGTTCCAAGCCGCATTAATAAAATTGATAGCATTCAATATGTTTATTTTTTCAGATTTTGTTGCTCATAGCTCGTAGCCTTCCAAGATGCTAGAATAAAAACGAAGTTTATAACAATTTTTAGCACTATAATAATTTCAACATCACATGGTTGAATCTTTAGAAAAATAGTTCAACAGTCCTCAAGCCTTCAATCACCCTTCACAATGTGCTGGGCAATTGACCACATAAGCAAAACCTTTTCTACCATTCATAATCTTGTAAAACAAACGAACAAATTCTTGAAAAAATAAATTTTCCATCCTTACTTTCATATTTTCTTGACAGTGACAATTAAAATTGTTCATATTCATATTTTAAACATAACTAAAATTTGCAAACTTACCAATCACTTAAAGAAGTACTTTGTGTGAACCGTCACCATTGCAACAAACACTAATTAACACACTATAAATTAATAAATATTAATTTATCGATAAATTAATAATTCCTCTAAAAATACTAAAATTTTTTGGTCCCAAAATTATTATTTTATAAAGGTTTTACTGTAAGGCCAAAATGCAAAATATGAAGGTCCTTTTGGTAATTTTAAAACACGTCCAAATCCAGTCTTCTTCTTTAAACCCTTTTTAGGCTTTTACTTCGGAAATCCCTAAACCCTAGTGCTCTTTTTCAGATTTTTTGCCTCTGGATTTTTCTTCTTCTCACAAAATAACCAATGGCTAAGCGATTGATGCCGCTCCTGAACCGGGTTTTGGTTGAGAAAATCATTCCTCCATCCAAAACTAACTCTGGAATCCTCCTCCCTGAGAAAACCACCAAAGTACAATCATTTCCTCGTTTATAGTTCTTTTATAACTTATTATAACTAATCTTTTTTTTTTTTTTTTGTTTTCCCAGTGGGTTCTTTTTGGTTCTGGGCTTTGCTTATATCTATGTAATATGGTCGAAGATAGATGAAATTTTCTCTAGGGATAATTTTGGCTCGTGGGTCTGTTTTGCCCATCGCAATTAAATGCTGACAAAGATTTTGAGCACGTATATAGATTTTTTTATATAGGGGGCTTGTTACGAGTATTTTTTAGTTTAATATTTCCATACGTATTCGAGTTATGTTACTTTCTAATTTCTTGTTTACTGTTGATATACGATCCAAATGGATAAGCCTAGTAACAATAGAGTTCCTGGCGTGGTAATTGGACGGAAATTTATAGTACTCTTGAAATTTTCTTGGCAGATAATGTTATATACTTTTGAAGAATATAGCACAGAATCATTTTGCTTTAAAGTTTTACCAAAGCATATGCAACTATTAGAGAACTATCTTCTGCGCCTCATATATTGTATATTACCCTGTTAGCAAGAACGTGTATAACAGTATAACACTATGATTTAGAGGTTGTACATTACTCTTACCTGAGAATGGGATAATCACTGAATTGTGTTTGACACTATCCTTGTGCTTCTGAGATAGTACTTTTCAGTGCATTTACGACATTATTTATTTTTTGGGGACTTTGGTTGTGTTTATAAGATGTGCTGGTTTAACGATCAGACTTGTCTCAGTGTTCAACGCCTTTAAAACAGTGTGAAAAATATTATTTGAAGAGGAGAGAAAGGAAAACTAGATATAAGAGCTATGACTAGGTGGAATAGACACTTTAAAGACGTTTGGGTATATCAATGACGAATGCTTTAATTCGTTAACTTCACATTAAAAATTCTACTCTTATAGGTTACATCAGTTGGTATTTGAGACGGGGCTATATTTTTTAAGATCAGTCTTTATTTGAAATGCTGGAGTGTATTTCAAATACTTCTATTGTATTTATTGAAACTTTTCTCTTTGCACTGCTGAGAATTGATTCCCCCATAATGATTCAGCTGAATTCTGGTAAAGTTGTTGCTGTTGGTCCTGGTTATCATGATAAGGAAGGAAAGCTGATTCCGGTCAGTGTGAAGGAAGGAGATCATGTTTTGTTGCCTGAATATGGAGGAACTGAAGTGAAGCTTGGTGAAAAGGAGTGAGTCTTCTGTCCTCTACCTTTTGCTCTTTACGTAATTTGTAATTCTTATGTGCACTGCTTTTTCATGCCCGATAATTTCACGTTGCAGATAACTAAATTAATAAATTAACTTATTTCCATTAATAACAACTGATTAACTAGTTTTATGGAAATTACCATGAAGTTGTATACTGAATTGATGATATTTGTAAATCTGGTTCAGTGCTCTAAATTTGGATTGTTTTCTCTGATATCTGTATTAAAATATCACTACCATAAGTGACCGTGATCCCTATCCAGTTCATTGCTGACTTTCTGGTTATATTTATTTGTTTTTTATTTCTGTGCGATGTGATTCATGATATAATGATGAACATTGTGATGGATATAACTTCTCGTCGCCTGCAGTGATATTTTTTCTACAGGAATATGTTACTCAGATCTCTTGATGTGAAACAACTATCTCCCAAAATATTCATCCAATAAACTAATTAATCATCTTCAACTATTCTAGTACTGCACTTCATGTCAAAATGAAAACATCTGCTTTCTTCTACAGAAAAACCTAACCTCCTGCCTGAAAGGGAAATATTCCAAAAATAAATGTGGACAACATTAAGGTTTGAATAAGTTACTTTTCTGGATGTAAATTTGACATGTTGGAACAATTAAATTCGGCGGACTTTTGGCCTGTTTAAATGTGGAGAGTTTCTGTACTAGCATTGCTTTAAATTAGGCAATCTTCCCTGTCTTTGTACAACAGATTGAATGCCTATGGTCCTTCTGACCATTGACTATCGATATCCAACCAAATCTTCTTTTTTTCACTTTGCTTTATAAGACGACACCAATTTTCTTGGATGTATTTGTTGTGTTGAAACTTATGTGAATTCGATGCTAATTTTGGACTATATTCTTGATGATATTACAGGTATCATCTGTATCGGGATGATGATATTCTGGGAACACTGCACGACTGATTTGTTGCTACTTTACTGAGAATGATGATGCTCCATGCCAAAGCATAATTTACCAAGAAGCATATTTTGTTTACGCTAGATAATTTTCTTGTGTTTAAACTCAACGGCAAGATTTTGCGACTTGGAGTACAATTATTGGAAAAAAAATAATGAATTGAATATTCTCAATGTCTACTTCATATTCTGGAGCATGTTTATTTGCAGCTTATAAATTTCACGTGGCACTTACGTGCATTGCTTGTTTATGACCTGCATTTTTCTGATTGAACTCTATTATGTAGAGGAAGAAGGGGACGAAACGGGAAACTGAATTTCCTCATTTTTTCTTCATTCAGATAAAAATCAATTTAAGTTTTTCTTAAAGTATATGATTGAAATGGCATGTAAATGGATGGGAATTAAATGCGTAAAATGTAATTTCTTGTGCTCCTCGAACCATCATAAATATGGCTGCCATTTTTCTAGATGAATTTCGAAATCACGATCGACAATCATAATATCTAATTTGAGGGTGATATGACAAAACCTTCTGACAGAACTACTCGTATGATCATCTAAAGAAAAATCGAAGTCAATGATGTTTCCACTGCCTCTTAGGTTTGGGTGAGTCGAGTCAATGGATTTCTTTCCTCCGTCATGCCATTCACCTGTGGAAGTTGCTGTCCATTTACAAATGAATTGAACAGAACAAGTGATCTCTCTGGCTGAGAATGCGGAGCTTCATGAGAAGCTCCTCTTATGGTAGCAAATGATAAAAAGTTTCCATACGCTTGTGTCCATCCAGCTACCTGCAATGCAGAAAGAAAAAAATCAAGAATTCAGGCCTGATCTCTTGTTCTTCCCAGTGGGTATGATAAAAACTTTCCATTATTGATATGACAAGAAAACCTTACTTATGACTGGGGGTAGGATATCAATTTCAAGGTCTCTTAATCGTTACTAAATTCACATACAGATTGAATTCCAAACCTGTCTTTCCTCATACCAAGGACTATATGGCACTGTTGTGTTTAGTCCCAGTTCCTTTGCCAATACATTAACCAGTGTTCGAGTTCCTATCAGTGGGAGAACCGAATCTTGATCTCCACTGCAGATATTTTATACGAATTTATCATGAGTGTTTATCTAAACAAGGGTACAGGATAGTACGATAAAAAACATTCTAACTAATTTTTCTCTTTTATATACTATGGAGTATTCTCTCTAGAGGCAGTGCCAGCACCCTACGAGCCCCTACAGCTGCCCGTGCAGGCTCCGTCTGAATTTTTTTTCCTTATATTGGGCAGCTGCTCAAGCGGCCGTCTAGCATTCGTTCTTGCTCACCTAGATTCCTGAATCCACCACTGCTTGTCTGCTTCTCTATATATCAAACCTGCATGACTCCGCTTTATTCAATAACTGGGCTAACTATTTGTTCTTGTTATTTACCTGTAGACCAGCACGCGAATACCAGACTTGACAAGGGATCCTAGAATGCCAATTGTTGGTACCTCTAGATCTTGCATCTTATAATGTAGAACCCTGTATCAAGAAAATGAAAACGGAATATTAGATTTTACAGTAAGTTGAATAGAACAGGAAATGAGGAAGGATGAAATACTCGCTGCAAACAGTCCATTGATTGACTCCTACAAGACGAGCGTGGAGAGATTTCTGCACTTCTTCTCTGTTCAGGTACATAGTTGTTTCATCCTCAACACATACATCTATTTTTGGCTTATCCTTCTGTGAATAACTCAAAATCCCAGAAAACTAAATTAGATACTCAAAGAACACGAGAAAATTAGACTACCTTATGGATTAGAACATAACAGGCAGAAATGTAACGTTACCAGATGATTTAGAACCTCAGATTGCATAGAAGCTGTTGACAAACAAACGTCAAGAGTAACATCATATGTGTCCACAAATTTACCGAGCTCTGCTGAAACTTGATTTATCACACGAGAGCACACCGGTGTAAGATATCTATTCTGGATTTGCCTTCTAATTTGTGAATAGTTGCAAACTTTGGTAAATTGTTCATAAGTGGCATCAGATATTAGTCCATGAGACCATAAAAATTCTGCTCTGGAATTAAAATCTGTATTGAATTCCAGTAGTGGATTTCCAATCTGAAATCACCATAAAATCAAGAATTACTAAAAAAAAAAATGATTGCTCCATTCAAGAAAGGTTTGTGTTATACGACATTACTCACAGCAATTCCTTTGAGATTGAACTTTGCCTTGGATTGTACAATGAGATTGGCAAGTTGTGGAACATAATGTCCTGTTTATATACAGAAACTTTAGCAATGCTTGGCTAAAAGCTTTACAAAACTATAAGTGCTTTTCTGGAGAAATTAAAAAATCTCAAAAGAAAGCTTAACATGGCAATAATAATAATAAAAATAAAAAATAAAATTTGTTAAAAGTAACTTATAAGCTTAGCCAAATATGCCCAAAACAGTACTCGGGGAAGAGATACATACCTCCATAACTCTCTCCTGTGATATAAAAATCCCTGTTCTTGAACTCTGCGAATTTGTCGAACCATTTCTCGAGGAAAATAAGATTGTCTTGTGCTGGACAACAGTAAATGTGGAGTGCCAATGGACAGATGGTGAGAAATGCAGTTGCAACAAGATTCTACGATACAAATGCATCTATGATACAACAAGACTCTATATGACACCGATTAGGATTTTAATTTATTTTTCTTACTTCTATACTATCCGCCTTATCCAATCCTCCACCCAATCAGCACTATAAATGTCATGAAAGTTTCATCATATTATTAAACCCAATCATGATTGGTGTACGCCATGATTTACACTTTGCTTTGAAGTGTCATTTGACAGTTTGAAAAAAAAATAATAATAATAATAGTTTTTCATTCAATCACTTTTTTACACAGGCAAATCTCTACAATGATGTCAACCTTGAATGTACAAATGACATAATTGTTGGATTTATTAATTAATTAATGTTATTCATTCTTAGTAAGGTTACAAACACAGTTTAGATGTCGTTAATGTGAGATTAAATGATAGGTGAAATTAAATATTAAAAAAGTCATTTAATTTCACCTATCATTTAATCCCATATTAAGGTCACCTAGACTTTGTAACCCCACTGGGATGAATATCATTATTCTTATTAATTTGTTATGTAGGCTTACATATGTAATTAATTGTGTATGAGGCTATCTTAAAGTTGAGTCCAATTAAAATCATATAATAAAGAATTAAAGTATTGGGTTTAGGGTATCTAAATAAAGTGTGGATCGAATTATATATGTAGAGATCGGATCCATTAGTGTTGTATTTGATGATATGTTAAATAGATATGAAAAATAAAAAAACATAGAGTTATGTTAGCCAATTCATATGTAATTTCTCATTCTTTGAGTCATCTTATCCGCACAAGAACTAATAGAGAAAACATATTAAAGAGGAAGATCAAGAAACACACAATCAAGAATCTAGATTACAATCAAGAATTTAAAAAAAAAATGGATTGGAGCAATTAAATTGCAGAACAATACAATCAGAATTATGGAGCAAGAAGCATAACTCAAGAACTAAAAGAGCCAATAATTAATATTCAAGACCCGTAATCAAGACCTAGGAATAAAACAATTATTCACAAAAAATTAATGTATGTTACGTACTATTAATTTTCTTGATGATTTGACATGAAAGATCCTGACAATTAAACAATTAGCGGAAGGTTTTATATAATTTAATCTTAAAGTTGAGCCCAATTAAAGTGATCTAATAGAGAATTTAAAGTGTTGGACTTAGGGTATCTAAAGTGTGGGCCGAATTATATTTGTAGAGACTTGATCCATTAGGGTTGTATTTGACGATGTGTCAAATACATATGAAAATTATAAATAGAGTTATTGTCCCCAATTCATATGTAATTTATCATTCTTTATGTCATCCCATCAACACAAAAATTAATAGAGAAAACATATTGAAAAGAAAGATCAAGAAACCCACAATCAAGAATCTAAATTACAATCAAGAATCAATAAAAAAAAAAAAGGATTGGAGCAATTAAATTGAAGAACAAGACAATCAAGATTAGCAAGAAACAGAAATCAAGATCAATAATTCAAAAACTAAAAGAGCTAATAATCAAGATTCAAGATCCGGAATCAAGATCCAGTAATAAAAAATTATTCACGAAGAATTAAGGTATGTTCCGCACTATTAATTTTCTTGATACTTTGGCATGAAGGATCTTGACAATTAAACAATTAGTTTTTCTAGTTTTATAAAGATTAAAGTTTCATAAAGTTTCAGCAGGTGGTATCAGAGTCAACTCCATATTAAACCATTGAGATCAATAAATAATTTTTAGAGTTAAAATTCATGCTTTGGATTTTTCGATTTTGGAACGTGAATTTTAACCCTAAATTTCAAGAGTTAAGATATTTGGTTGTTTTCAAATTTAAAAATAGGAATTAATTGTTGAATTTGCATATGATAAAATTAATAACAGCCATTAGAACGTACATAATTTATTGGATCTCTTTCTTGAATCCCACTATATGCGTGCAGTGTGTAGCTTGGAAACTGCTTAACATTATTTTCTATCACGAGGAAGGATAAAAATCAGCACTATAGTCTACCTGTCTCTTTGGCCAGCATTTTATTTTTTACTATCCAGAACAAAAATGGCAAAACTTGGCTATGATTGCCACAAATTGGAATACACGTTCGTGTTAATTTCCGAATACACTTTTGCGTTAAATTTAATTTCAATCCTAGAACCAAAGTTTAAGGACTGAAAAGAGAACGTTTATATAGTTTAGGAGTGAAGAACCCACTGCTCTTACGGATAAAACTCCCGCTAATAAAAATGGGACTCAAATAAGTGGGATCATTCAAACTGCATAAGTATTATGATCATGAAATGTGAAATTCCAACAACATTCAGGGATGCTGTGTTCGATAACGTAACTACTGCCAAGAAGTTTCTTGATGAAATTGAAAAAAAAATGTTATGCAAAAGGCAATAAGGCCGGAACTAGCACGCTTAGCGTACTTAATTTCACGAAAGTATAAGGGTAAAGAAAACATAATGGAGTATATCATGGAGATGTCTTATCTTGCTTCAAAACTAAAAGCATGAAATGTTGAGTTGTCTGGTGACTTTCTTTAGCATTTAGTTTTGATTTCTATTCTTGCACAATTCGGCTAATTTCAGGTAAGTTACAACTTTTAAAAGGGAAAATGGACTCCTAATGAGCTCATTCTATATTGTGTATAATAAAAAGAAAGACTAAAACAAGATAAAATTGATATTACTCACTTGGCAAGTACCTCTGAGGATAAGTTATAAAGAATTAGAAAGCTGCATCCGGTTCGGTTCAAAATAAAAGCGAAAAATTGAAAATGATAAATCTAGTTGTTATTTTTGTGAAAATTTGGGATACATAAAAAGGGACTATAAATGGAAAATCAGTTAAGCTTGAGGCTATAGGGACTTTTATGTTATTATTAAATGTTGATTATGATTGAATATGAAAGAGATACTTGCGGTACCGTCTTTTAGATGGAATTTGGTTTCTATTTCTACAGTTGACATATTTGGTTACTCTTGTTCAATTGGAAATAGTCAGTTTGATCTTTTTTCAGTTCAAATATTGTGAGTACAGTTTGTTATCCTATTACAATAAAATATATCTGCTTAATACGATTGTCTATTATAAAGAAACATTGCATGTGAATTCACATGATATTAAACATAAATTAATCAATGAGAATTTTGTTTCGTTATGGTACAAGCGATTATGTAACATCTCTCAGAAGAGAATGAAAAATTTTGTGTTAGAAAGAATTCTTGATTCCCTTAATTTTTCAAGCTCAAGTGTGTGTAAATTACATTAAGGGAAAACAAACAAATATAAGGAGATTAAGTGCTAATAGGACTTCAGATGTCTTAAAACTAATACATACAGATATCTGTGGATCATTCACTTCGATTTCTTGGAATGGTTAACAATAATTTAGCATGGATCTGTTTGATTGCAAGAATAGAATTGGGCGGAAAGAAAATGAATTTCAGAGAATTGAATTGTTAGAACTTATTTTATTGGGAATTATCATTTAATTGTGTTTGATTGTTATAATTTGCCTCCTGAAAAATATGGAAATTTTGGATCGTTTGGTGTTTGTTTGACTTTGTTTTCCATGAAAATTGTCCATTAAAGAGATAAAATTTGTTACAATTGGGGATATAATTTGTTTTCATTGCCAAAAAATTTAAATAAAAAAGTTGAGTAGAAAAGTTTTTTCCACCAAACCCATGGGAAAAACTTTTCCTAAAAAACCAAAAAAATGTGGAAAATCAATTCCGTGGAAAATCAATTCCATGGAAAATTTAGTCAATCAAACATGCAAAAAGTTGTGAATGGAATTTAATTTCCATCTTCCATAGAAAACAAAAGTTAAATCAAACATGACCTATGTTCATAGAAAGATTTTTCTCATTATGATTACCTATATCTCATTTATGAGAAATCGCAAGTACGGACATGTTCAAGATATATAAGGTTGAGGTTGGAAAAAAACAAATTTGTAAAAGAATTTAATAAGTCAGATCTTACCATGGAGGTGAATACTATGACAGATATGACGACCAGGAGAACAACGTCCAGAGCCTTTTGCTAAATTTTAGAGAAATGTGGAATCGTCCTACAGTACATCAGAATCTCTCTAAATAGAAGAATTAAAGGCTGCGTTTAAATTCTCAACAAAGTTCCAAGTAAAGCAATTGTTAAGGTGTTACAAAATTTTAATAAGACCTCACTATTAGGTCAACTTTCGAAACATGAAATGTCCGATTCCTTAAGGATATAGATGTTGTAGGGGAAAAAAGGTTACAAGGTTAATGATTTTGTCTTGGAGGAAGAATATATATATATTTCTTCTGTTGTAGTTGACAATGAGCAGAATTAGGACAAGTCCTTGTTCTAGATCTTGTTCAAGAAGTAATTTTGGATCAAGACAATATTATAAAATCTCATATACAAAATCAAGAGATTATCCAAAAAAAAACTCAACAACTTCAAGAACAAATGTCATTAAGGAAATTCATTATAAAAGGGAGATAGATAATTGTGGATAATTTTATAATCTTTCTCTGAAAAAAATAAGGATGTCATGGATTGATGGAAGAAAAATTGATCAATCAACTTTCATAAAACCATACAAAGGATAATTCTAAATAGTGGATTGATGTCATGCATAAAGAGATAAAGTTCATAAGTAACAATGATATTTGAGAACTCATCACATTCCCAGAAGGTGTGAAGCTCATTTGTTATAACTGAATATTTAAAACTAAAAGGGATTCGAATGGTGATATGGAGAGATATGAGGCTCGTCTTGTTGCAAATGACTTTACTCTAAAGGAAGGGATTGACAATAAATAGGCTTTTTCTCTAGTTTCTTTGAAAAACTATTTTAGAACTATTATGGCATTTGTGAGAAAGCATATTTTTTGGTATTGTATGTCGAGACATACGGTTTGCCTACAATGATATAAACTTATTGTTCGAAACTAAGAAATTTATGTCATTGAATTTTGAAATGAAAAATCTTGATGATACCTCTTTTGTATTAAGTATATAGATACACATGGATCGTTCTCTATGTATTTTTGGATTATTACAAAAGAGTTGTATCGATGAGGTTTTTAAGAGATTTGGGATGCAGGTATGTAAACCAAGTGATACCCCTATTGCTAAGGGAGATAACTATAGTCTCAATCAATTATCTAAGGATGAATTTAAAGAAAAGGAAATACATAAAATTCCCTATATTTTAACAGTTGGGAGTTTAATATTTGCTCAAGTTTGCGTATATTTGGATATAGCTTCATTGTTGGAATACTAGATAAATATTTAATTAACTCTGGGATGGAAATTTGGAAAGCAGTCATTAGATTATTTAGTATTTATAGAGAACTAAGGATTACATGATCACATTCGTGAAAATTCAGACCAATTGGAGATCGTTGGATTTTCTTATTATGATTATCGAAAATGACTGCAAAATATTATAACTAGGTTGCATATGTTGGATAGATTTGAAAGACCACTTTAGTTATTCTGTGACAATAACGAACATGAGCATGATGATATCAAAGTTTATAAACATTAAATTCCTATTTGTCAAGGAAAGAATTTAGAGTGATTAGATTTCTATAAAACATATTAGAACAAACTCCATAATCATGGATCTATTTACTAAAAAGCTACTACTCAAAGTCTTTCAGGAGCATAATAATCAAATGAGTGTTGTATCTTTTGATGATATGTCAGTTTAGTGGGAGTTTGTATTCGGGTGTTGTCTGTTTTAGACACATATTCTTTATCCTTGGATATTCGGTTTATTTCAGAAACAAAATATTCAGTTCAGTTTTACTCCGATTAAAGTTTATCGTTGATCTTATTAAAGAGTAAGGTAGGACCAGTTGGAAATAAATATGTTTGGATCACATTACATGTAATTTTCATGCTACACATCCACACTTGAAATGTGTCATTTGATTGTGTTGATATACGTAATCATTGAGGGTTTAATTATGATATTTGTAACGAAGAACGCTTTGGTCCTATATTGATATAATCAATGGACGAGATTGTTCGAAAATGTTTTTGGTTATGATAACAAAAGTTTTGACGTCATAAGGTTATACACATTTATAAGGTAACATATGTGGCTCAAGTGGGAAATTGTTGAATTTCTGAATTTCTTATGTTGGCCTACATATATAATTAATTATTTATGAGGTTATCTTAAAGCTGAGCTCAATTAAAGTTATATAATAAAGAATTAAATTGTTGAACTTAGGATATCTAAATAAAGTGTCGGTTGAATTATATGTGTAGAGATCAGATCCATTAAGATTGCATTTGACGGTGGGCTAAATACAATGGAAACTATAAATATGGTTATGGTCCCCAATTCATATGTAATTTCTCATTCCTTGTATCATCCCATCAACACAAGAATTAACAGAAAAAACATATTGAAAATGAAGATCAAGAAACCCAAAATCAAGAATCTAGATTATAATCAAGAATCAAGAAAAAAGGGATTGGAGTAAGTAAGTTGAAGAATAAGACAATCAAGATTATAGAGCAAAAAACAGAAATCAAGATAAAAAAACTCAAGAACTAAAATAGTCAATAATCAAGATTTAAGATCCGAAATCAAGATCCAGTAATAAAAAATTCTTTCCAAAGAATTAAGGTATGTTCCGGACTATTAATTTTTGTGGATGATTTGATACGAAAGATCTTGACAATTAAACAATTAACTTTTCTAATTTTATAAAATTTAAAATTTCATAAAATTTCAACAATAATTCTATAAAACTATACTAAAAGAACCTGTCATTTTATCGTCGACGGATCGATAGTAAGATTGATTAGAAGAATAGGAGAAACCAACTCCAGCAGGTGACTCCAAGTACAACACATTTGCTCCTGTGAAAATAAAAATTTATTAAACACAATTAGTGTACGACACACATAAATAAATCCACAGAAATGAAATAACAATTATAATATGTGGAGTACCTTTATTCCAGCTATAATCATTTTTAACCAAAACATTCCCACTTGGTTTAAATGGACCATGCTCACAAAAAGCACCAGCTCCAACAGACGAACAACCAGGCCCTGTAAAATCGAGGAACTCCATTTTTCATACCCAAATATTATTAATCTGCACTTTTTCACAGAAAAAATTCTGGGTTTTTAGCATTTTCTTAAAAATAATGTAATACATACATAAACAGTTAAACACGCACTTAAAATACCTCCATTTAACCAGAGAACAAGAGGCTTTGAAGCCGGCTCAGTTTCTGCCTCAACAAAGTAATAGAAAAAGGCTCTATCATGCTTTTCATCAATGGTAATGAATCCAGCATATTGCTGGAAACTGACCTTTGGTTGACCAGGCAAATTTGCTATTTTATCAGATTCATGAAAGGATTTCACTGCTGAAATACATATAATGAATGCACATATTATTCCAAGATCTGTTCTAAAATGGGATATCATGGTTTTTTTAGAGAAAGAGAGGGGGAATGGAGGAAGAATGCTTTTTCTACTCTACTTATTGACCGGTATGTTTTTCAAGACAAAGATGACTTTTTTTTTTTTGTCGTTAATACAGGTTTTGGCTTGTGACTCTGAAGCAACTTAGGACTTTTTGGCCGACTTGATGTTGAAATTTGGAGGCAGATTGTTAAAATGAAAAATAGAATAATTATGTTTTAATTAAGAAAATTAAAAATTTACCTACTACTAAATATCTAAGTTTCTGATTTTATTTTTTATTTTTTATTTTATGACTCAAGTGTCCAAGTTTTGTCCGATTAATCCTGATGAGTGGCAGCCTTCCCCCTGATTCGCCATCTGGGTTAATTCGAACGCGATCACAGTTTATACACACTTGAGCCGACATTTGTTTGTTTCTTGATTCCATGGTGAAAGCTGGGTTAATAATTATATATGCTAGTAATTTAATTGCAAATAAATAAATAAATAAATAAAAATTAACATATTAATAAGAACTGGCGACTTTAACACATGTTCGGTGCATATTCTTTCAAAATGCATTATTTGAAAACCCACTTTCAACCACATATTTTTCAATAAAATAATATTTTTCATCACATCAATAACTTTTTCTTAATTTTAAACCACATATTTCTGATCATACACTATTTAAAATACATTTCTTTCTCAATAATATTCATCAAACACTCAGTTATTCTCATGTTAAGAATTAATACCGAACTTATTTAAAGGCTAATAGTCAACTGTCCCTTGGGTGATAAATTAATGCAAAGCAAATCCATTATGTGCACGCACATATTTTAGGTATTTTATTTGGGTGGATTTCGATCTCTATCCGAAATTAAAATAATCTCCTCAAACACATTAAAATTTTCATTTATATTTTTCTACTAATTTTTAACTACACATTTTTCAATAAAATAATATTTTCCATCACATCAATAACTTTCATTCATTTTCAACCACACATTTTCTATTAATCTACTATTCAAAAGTACTCTTTCAAAATAATGTGGCTCAAACACACCCTAAAACTAGTCGGTTTGCAGTTTTAGTCCAAATTGAATTTAAAAGAAAAAATTGTCTTAGATCTAAAGTAACAATCATAGTGAGCTTCATCGAAATTGTAATATCAAATTTTAGTAGGAAGTAGAACAAAAAGTTCATGTTCAATTCATAAAGCTAAGCATTTAAACCACACATTCTCTAAAAACCCACTATTCAAAACATCAATAATTTTTTTTTTAAATAATAGTCATAAAAGAGAGACCGCATTCTCCTTTTAAATATAGTGTATAAAAGGATTAACTTGCAATTTTAAGTTGTCAATTATATTATTTATGATTTTTTATTTTATTTTTTTTACAAAATATACTTTGTATATAGAATCTAACTATATTTTGCATATTGTATTTTATAGATTTACATACTACATTTTAGTATAATGATTATAAAAAGCACCATTTGTTAAATTGTTTTTACAAAAATGTTATAAAAAGAGAAAAAATAGAGAAGTTAAATAGACTTGTGTATATTTTATTGAGAACCAAAACTCCATATTTATAAAGAATAATTAAGATTATAAAGTATACAATGGTAATAACAACCAGGGGTGCAAAAGTATAACTATCATTCACTAATAAATTACAACACTTCTCTTCCAACAACACATTACAAAATGCCAGCATCGTTAAAATCTTGTTTGATAAAAAATTGTTGGTATCTGAACTCACAAAATCAGCTCGGACTTACATTAATTTAAGAAGGGGGATATATGAAGATTCAATAATCACTTCAAAGAGAACGAATTAAGATATCACCAGATCAGCTCTGCCTAATCAGGCCAACTCGACTCGACGTCATTCAAAAACTTCATCATTACAATTCTAAATATATGTGATGTCATCACCACCTCTAACGACCACTTCCAAAGTGATAAGCTACAACCAGATTTCTACACTTCCTATTCAGTCAATCAAAAATCAATAATAATTACCTAGGTGACACGTAATCTTGACTTAAGCTATGATGATATCTTTGGCCAACCTCAACAATCAATCATCATCCTTGAATTTGGGAGGTGGTACACGCTTCTAGGTAGGTACTGTAGCTGATGTGACGTTGAGTAGCCATGTTGCTTGATTAGAGGTCAATAAATAAAAGCAAATGGTATTGTCCAAAGGAGTCTCAATGTACTCTTTTTACATAATTTTAAATTACTCCAATCAACGCAAGAACTCTTCTCGTTTATTATTTCAACAATTTACCTCTTACAAATCATCAATTAAATTGATAAAAATTGACCTAGTCATTTTGAACGTCAACAATTTGGTGCTAGAAGAAGGGTCCTAACGATTACAATCCATATCTCTCAAAATTTCCTAAAAATTAGAATTAGCTCACCTAAACAAAGTCATGAGCAATAGATCAGCATCAAAAGTCGTTCGTGTACATATCTCAAAGATACAATAGAAATTCGCGAAGGGAGAACAATTTTAGCAAGGCCAGACGCCCCCAACGTCTCTATCCGCAGGTCCTCGATCTCTATCCTTTTCTTCTCTATGCTAAGGAATTAGTCAGGAAAAAATATCGACCAGGAGAAAATCTACGAATGCTAACGTACAATCTGCTGTCGAGGCTCGATAGTGTGCACGGTGCATATAGAGCAACTATTCGCCTGATTATACAATCGAAAGCTGGAAATTGTGAAAATTAGATAAGCTAACTCCTAAAAATCTGAGATCTAGACTAGGACAGGGTTATGTTTTCATGTTTATAGATGACTAGGACCAGGCTATGGTTTCATGTTTAGAGGTTCGCTATGAAACTACTATAACCCTCTATTAGATTTTGAAGAATGAAAAATCCATATAAAAGATTTATGAGAAAAAAAACTCAATTTGTATTCTTTTTACTCATAAGGATTTTCATAACTTTACAGAAAATTGATCCTCAATATATACAGCAATAAATGGAATAATTTCTGACTAATCTAGTGCTACAAAACAAAAAAAGAATAAAGCTAACAACCCATCTAATCTTCTTCTAGATGATTCCTCTATGGTGCCTTTATTGGTGGTCCAGAAGTTTACAAATCTGGTAAGTATGGAAATATGGTAAGTGCTCATCCGGTGAGTGTACATATCCGATAAGTGTGTTCATCCGGTGAGTGTGCTCATCTAGTAAGTGTGCATATCCGGTTGGTTAATCAATCCTTCCAACTTCAATACCCCCCGCAAGATGGAGAGTAAATGTCTTTTACTCCCATATGGATAAGTGAGAATAAAAAGGTTGAGAATTCAATGCCTTAGTTAAAATGTTTGCAACTTGTGATGCACTAGGAACATGCTGAGAAACAATGCTGCCATGTTGGAGTTTCTCTCGAACCAAGTAGCAGTCAAGGTCAATATGTTTGGTTCTTTCATGAAACATCGGGTTTGTGGCTACGTGAATAGTTGCCTTATTATCTAATTCAGAATGGTTGCTTGGGGATGTTCAACCTGTAAGTCTTTAAAGTAAAAATCTGAGCCATGTTAATTCACAACAAAGGTTTGCCATAACTCTATATTCTGTCTCGGCAGAGGATCTAAATACCACCTGTTGTTTCTTCGACTTCCATGATATTAAAATTTTTCCAATGAAGACACAGTAGCTTGTTACTGAGCTCCTGGTGTCCAAGCATGCTCCCCAATCTGAATCACAATATCCTTCCAGCTAAATTCCTGATTTTGTAGGATAAAATAGTCCGTGTCCAGGTGATTTCTTAATGTACCGTAGGACTTTGTGAGCAGCATGTAGATGTGTAATTCTTGGACTCCCCATGTATTAGCTTAATAGCTGTACTGAATATACAAGGTCAGGTTTGGTGATTGTCAAATATAAGAGCCTCCCTATTAACTTTTTGTAAAGAGATGGATATGGTAGTAACTCTCTATCTTCATTACTAAGTTTCACATTCTGGTCCGGGAGGTATCCTAGCTGAACCTGAGCCAATAGTGCCAGAATCTCCCAAAACATCTGTAGCATATTTCCTTTGAAAAATATAAATCCTTTGTTCAGATCTTGCTACTTCAATGCTTAGGAAATATTTTAACTTTCCTAGATCCTTGATTTTGAACTTGTCATTGAGAAAGATTTTGAGTTTGCTCATGTTATCAACACAACTTCCGGCCATTATTATATCATCCACATATACCAAAATGGCTGTGAAAAAATCACCAGCTGATTTAGTAAAAAGGCTATAATCAGCCTTTGACTGAGTATAACCTTGCTCAATGAAAAAATTGGAGAGTTTGGAATACCATTGGCTTGAAGCCTGCTTCAATCCATACAGGCTCTTGTGTAATTTGCAAACTTTATTTTCACTGACATTGTTGTATCCATAAGGCAGTTCTATGTAGACATCTTCCTTCAAGTCACCGTGCAGAAATGTATTATTCACATCAAATTGGTACAAACCCCATCCTTTGACTAATGCCACTGCAAGTAAAGTTCTAATGGTGATAAGTTTGGCCACAGGAGAGAAAGTTTCATGATAATCAAGTCCCTCATGTTGAGTGTACCTTTTTGCTACTAGACGAGCTTTAAGTTTTTCAACACTTCCATTGGTATTATACTTGACCTTACCCACTTGCCCCTTATGGCGTTTTTATCAGGTGGTAGATCAGTCAAAACCCAAGTATCATTAAGTTCTAAAACTTCAATTTTAGCTGTCATGGCAGCACACCATTCAGGGGAAGTTGTGGCCTGTTGATAGTCTTCAGGCTCAAGATGATTTGTTATTAAGGCTACAAAACTACGGTGAGATGTGTATAGCTTGTTATAAGAAATGCTAGCACTAAGAGGGAAGTATTAGCTGTAATGTTCACTTCCTTCTCCTTGTCGAGCTTCTGAAATGGGGAAGTTGAAGATGACTGATGACATATGAAGTCCATTAAGTGAGGGGGTATTTTTCGATCTCTGTTTGACCTGCGAGGTGAATGTGTAACAGTTGAATGGTTTGGTTCCAAGTTATCAATGGAAAGGTTTGATTCAGGATGATCAACAAATTGGTTTGATTCATAGTTACCACCAGAGGTTTGTGCTAAATCTTGGCTAATGTTTATTTGAGAGTCAGGGGATGCTGTATAAGGTGGATTATTGAGGGTGTTATTCCTTGGTTTAGTGCTAAATGAGGGGGTGACATGATCATTAGGGATGTTGAGGTTCTATGTAAATCTTAGATGATCAAAACATGTCAAGTGAATTACTACAGTTGGGATCTTTGAATGGGAAAATGCTCTCACGGAAGGCAACATTTTTTGAAATAAAGACCTTCTTAGTTTTTAAATCTAATAACATATACCCCTTTACTCTAAAAGGATAGCCAATGAAGACACGACTTCTATACCTAGCATCAAACTTGTGCCTGCACGGACAAGGGTGATGGCAAAAACAAAGCACCCAAACACTCTTAGGTGATCATAGTTATGTTTGGTTTGAAACAACATTTCAAAAGGGATTTTGTGATTTAAGGTGGGAGTTGGTGTCCTGTTTATAAGGTAAACAACAGTTAACACAAAATCATTCCAATATTTTAAGGGAAGGCCACTTTGAAATTTCCGTGCTCTGGCTACATTCAAGATATGTTGATGTTTCCTCTCTACAACAACATTATGTTCTGGGGTTTCAACACATGTTGTTTGGTGTATTATTCCCTTTCTTAGATAAAAATCAGTCATGTTGAATTATCCTCCATTATCTGTTCTAATGATTTTAATTCTGGCTTCAAATTAAGTTTCAATCATAGTGCAAAAATTCTGTAAGGCTGTGGTTGCATCAGATTTAAATCTTAACATGTAAATCCATGTGCACCTATTAAAATCATCAACAATGGATAGAAAGTACTTAGAACCATCCCTGCTAAATTCATTACAAGGCCCCCATATGTCACAATGAATCAATTCAAAACATCTCACTGTTTAATGGTGACTGATATGGAAATGCAATCTATGTTGCTTTGCTAGAGGGCAAATGGAACAATGACCAATATCAGAAGATGCAGGTATGTTGAGTTTTCCATCAGGGCTGAGATGAGAATAAGAGGAATGGCCTAATATGTAGTGCCATAGATCAGACTTCTTAAGATTATTGGCAGAAAATGCAGAATATGAAGCAAAACATTTGAACTGATAAAAAACTTCTGACAAGGTTGAAGGGGAGACTTACTTTTGCACCATATGGTATAGACCGTCTTTCACTTCACCCATTCCAGTCGTTTTCCAAGTCGAAAGGTCCTGAATAAAACAGTAGTTAAAGAAGAAGATACGGCAACAATTCAGAGATTGAGCAAGTCTTTTTGCTGAAATTAAATTGAAGCTAAATGTAGGAATGCAAAGAGCATTATGCAGGGTAATAGTTTCTAAGACTTTGACAGTCCCCATATGTGTGATTGGATCACTTTCTTCATTTGGTAAAAACACAGAATAAGAGACTTTAGACTGAATACATGTAAAGTATGAAATGGAGTAGATCATGTGATCTGTAGCTCCTGTATCAAGGATCCATAGAGTATCACCAACATCTTCATGTTTGTGATAGAATGTAGTCAGACTTAAGTGTGTACCAGATATTTTATGAGTAAAATCATTGGATGGAGAGGAGCTAGCTAGCAGGTGTTTGGTCATTGTTTGATGAAGAGGTGGACTGTTGAGAATTGGGTGTTGATATGAGGAGTGCCACAAGCTGAGAATATTTCTCTTGACTTAAGGATACTTGGCCTTTGTCTTTCACCTCATACAGATTAGTTGTTGGTCCTATAGAAACCATATTGATAGTAGATCTCCCTTTATCTTTAAGTCTGTGCCTTGGTGAGAATCCATGAAGTTTATAACACTTATCCACTGTATGTCCTGGCATTTGGCAATAAGTTCATGGTGGTCTGTTTGGATTGGCCTTAAAACACGTGTCAAGTGAGTGGCCTGTGATTTTGCAATGGCTGCAGTAGTATTTGTCCTTTTTCTATGATGAAGAGTTCTGGTTTCTTCCTTCCTTGAAGCCTCCTCTGCTTAAAAAAACCATGGGATTAGAATTGACTGAGCTTGAACCAGATACCTCTCGCCTTTTCTCCTCTTGTTGGACCAAGGAATACACCTTATTTAGACTAGGAAATGGCTTAATCAGTAGAATATGGGCCTTGATTTCCTTGTAAGATTCATTCAGTCCCATTAAGAACTTCATAACCCAATCTCTTTGTTGGTTTTGAACCACAACCTTCATGCCCCCACATGTGCAGTTGGGAATACTTTCATAATTCAATAGTTCATCTAAAAGGATTTTGAGCTTAGAGAAGTAAACACTCACAGGATCTTGGTTATGCACCAGTGTTGTGATGTCCTTCTTTACTTCAAAAATTCGTGGAGCATTTTGCTGGGAAAATGCTGTTCAAGATCAAGCCAGAGAAGATGAGCAGTTTCAGCATAAATGGTGCTGCTCTTGATAACTACTGTCATAGCATTTTGCATCCAGGTAATGACAATGTCATTACATCTCAGCTAATGCTCTATTAATGGATCATTAGGGTCCTCTGTTCACATAAAGTACCATCTATGAAGTCTAATTTGTTTTTGATCATCAGTGCTCTCTTCATCAAACGAGCCTTAGAATAATAGTTATTGGATTCCAAAACATGAGTGACCAGCATAGCAGAACCTCCATCATTATTGCCAATGTAATATGGGTTGTTGGGGTGTGTTGGATCGTATGAAAGGACTTCTGAATTCTTTCCATTTGTTGGTTGTTGATTTGGATTGGTGTTTGTGATTGTGTGAGAATTTATATCAGTTTGATTCATTTTCGCTCTGATACCATATTAGATTTTGAAGAATGAAAAATCTATATAGAAGATTTATGAAGAAAAAACTCAATTTGTATTTCTTTTACTCTTAAGGATTTTCATAACTTTACAGAAAATTGATCCTCAATATATACAACATTAAATGGAATGATTTCTAACTTATCTCCTACTACAAAATAGAAAAATAATAAAGCTAACAACCCAACTAAACTCCTTCTAGATGATTCCCCTGTTGGTGCCTTCGTTGGTGGTCCAGAAGTTTGCCAATCCGATAAGTATGTAGATACGCAAGTGCTCATTCGATGAGTGTGCTCATATAGTAAGTGTGCATATCTGGTTAGTTAATCAATCCTTCCAACTTCAATACCTTTGACGATGGCTGTCGAAGTCGCAATGGGTCTCACTTCACCACTGAGGTCAAAATTTCGATGAATTTATCACACTTAATTCCGTTGGAAAAGATACTAGTGATCTTGAAGGTTTCATCATCACCACCACTGACTAGTTGTAAGCGAAATTCATGTAATAGAATATGCCTGGTGGTATTTTTACTTTATGTTTTTCTTTGGAAATGAAGTCACAGTTGTTTTCCTTTGGAAATGAAGCTGTCAGGACACTTGTGCGTTTCAACTAATTTAAAATCCCACAAGGTGTTTTCCATAAGAATAAAGATGACTGTACGTTCACAGTTTTTTCACGGCCCCTCACATGGTGGGTGGGCCCATAATGTGGGGGGGGGGGGGTTGGGAAAAAAACTGTGTAAAAAGCTGTAACTCTAGCATGGTTCTTGTCATAATGCTTACACTAAATTTTCCTTGCAAATAAGGCATGATTCATCCTCCAATTTTTTAATGTGATAATGGATGAATTTTGTTCTTATGATGTTTCTGAAAGGAGATTGGATTGTGGGTGAACATTACCTATTTGATAAAATTACTTGCTCAAAATTAGAGTTACTTGAGTATAATATTTGAGGGCCCATTGCTTTACCAATTCTCGAAAAGAGTTAAGGACTCAATTACTCGAATTTAATAGTTCAAAGGAGCTAATGACCTTATGTTCCCCAAAGTCAATGGATGACACGAAATTCATTAACCCCAATCCTTGGAGGAGGAATTGCTATAGATATGATGTTATGAACACTTATTTTAGAGGTTACTTTGGCTGCTTGGATGGTGTGAGATATTTGGTTATGCCCTGAATTTACTAACTCAAACAGCAATTTGTAGAATTTAAATTTGGAATACAATATTTTTGAATTAAATCATCAATAAAAACATATCAATGATGCTAATTTTGCAGTAGAACGTGATGATGAACCCGATGTTGTCATCTGAGTGGAGTTTTCTGAAATTATTAACAATGCTGAGGTGCGATATGCTAGAGCTTCTATTGGCTTCCATCGAAGTGGCTTTTAGCTATAGTTGTGGTAGTTGCAATGCTTTTGAATCAATCTGCCCTAAATGCAAAGGAGATAAGGCTACTTCAAACACATTTGAATAAAAGAGTTCTCCAGCATCATATTTGAAGAATAACTGCATAATAATCAAGAAAATGGAGCTGCTGGACGGAGATGGCTAAAATCCTAATTGTCAATGCCAATTATTGTAATCATTTATCTTGTTCCTAAATTTGCCAAAGAAAACTAAATTCTCGTTCTCAAAACCATGGCGATGTGTTCCAGCTTTTGCCCTCATTTACCCACCCAATGTAGATGCATATCGATCTCTTGTTTTCCGATTTCATATGAATCTTTGGTTTCCTTTAAGTGTTTTTCTATTCAAGCTTCCAGTTCGACACCCAAAGATGATTTGCTAGCTCGCATTGGCTTTTTCGATCTTGGGACTATGGGTTCACCGATGGCACGGAATCTTATAAAAGCAGAATGTAATGTGACTGTCTAGAATCGGACAAAGAACAAATGTGATCCCCTAATATCCTTCGGTGCAAACTATAAATCCTCTACTTAGTGGTGGCAATGGGCCGAGATATACCAATGAGCCCGGCTCGTGCTCGTTTGTTCTGCTTGGCTCGTTACTCGCGGATCGAGCTCGGCTCACCAGCTTGCCTTTTTTTTTTTTAAAGAAAAACCTTTTAAAAAATAGATAAACCATTGATTTTGGATGAGCCCACGAGCCGCTCGTCAAAAAACGAGCTTAGTGGACTCGGGCTCGGGGCTCGTTTTTGACGAGCCACTTTTTTATGAGTCGAGCGGTCGAGGAGCGGCTCGATTGCCACATCTACCTCTACAAAGAAAGTAGTTGCATCTTCGGCTCGATCGCTCGGCTCGATTGCCACTTCTACCTCTAATAAGGAAGTAGTTGTATCTTATCCTGAAACTGTAGTTGAAGCTGCATGTGAAAATCATGGAATCGCAAGTGGTATGAGCCTTGGAAAAGGCTATGTAGATGTTTCTAATGTTGATGTTGCCACCTCTACATTGATTAGCAATCGTAAATCCAAAGCTATCACAAAAATCCATTCGATCGTAGTCAGCAGTTCGGCTGAAACCTTTGCCAAGCTTCTACATCCGATCGTTACCATCAAGGCTGCTTATCCTCTTGTGAGTGACGTGGAAGCCACCATAGCTTCTACAAAGATTGTCAAGATCAGCGTTGGACTCAGCCACCTCCGGAGACAACCGTAGAAACACTAGGACCAGTGGCCACCACTAAGATGTACTCGTTAGTTGTCCTTACCTATTCAGCTTAAGTAATCTAAAGGGTTTAGCCTCTTTGTGTCTCCAAACACAAGGCACCTCTAAGGGTTCAATAGTCAAACAATGAAAAGTCAGCCATCGCACACCAAAATTTATTGAAACTAGAAAAAAAGGAAAAAAAAAAAAAAATCTTTCCCAACCGGAAAGCTATGCACATGAATAGTATGAGTTGAGTGTACACAGTAGTTGAGCTATAATGAGATGTTGCATACGCATGGCTTGCAGGCCTATGAGTTTGCATATATTTACATTTTTGGATCAATTGTGCAAATTGGTCCTTTAACTTTTCACAGTGCATTTTTTGTCCCTGTCACTTGTGATTTCGTCCATTTAGCTTCCAATTGCCTTCAATTGAGTTTGTAGCATTTTCTTTCTTCATTTATGTCCCGACACAACTATTGGAAAGTTGCAACTTAGTTCCTATAGTTTTAATTTCGTCATTCTTCTCTATTATTAGCTTGTTTCTCCATTTCTGTATTAAATCCTGAGTTTTACCTAATAAACACAATATAATACAAAGTAGGCTATAATTCTTCAAAAAAACTACAAAATGTCATTATTTAAAGTCCATCATTTTGATCTGGGTTTAAGGCTACGAGATCTTAAAGGACAAGGTGAAAACCCATTTCAACTTGTAAAAGAAATTTCGGATTGTTACTTTACACTCTAGATGCTAAAAGAAATTCCAATCCCAATTTCAAAATTACCAATAACTACACCACCTCCAAAGCCATTATCTGCCATCATGTATATGTAACAAGTTTTTTACAACAACTATATGATAAAATAGGAGAGAATAAAGCAGTAGTGGTAGTGTTGCTTTGCTTATGGATCTCACCCAAACTTCATATTGTATGCTTTTCGGAAATTAAATTCTCGCAACAACAATAAGGGGTCATGATTCCATTACTCAAAGTGGATCAAATTACATCTCTGTGATACTTATAGCATCAAAAGAATCAATCAGTGGCAGCCACCAGGAAGGGAGATTGGGAAAAATGATCTCTTCATCTATGTTCATCCCAAAATATCTATGAGAGTCAATGGCATGCAACAAATTTGAGGCGGTTAAATCCTGGTGAACGGATATATATTTAGCACTCTTTGCATGATTCGGCATGAGTACGAGTCATGAAGAAAAATCGGAATTGCGACTTCCTACACAGAAAAATGCCTTGCCTTCTTATTCAAATGCCCTTTTTGATCTTCATCTCTATTATTCAAGTCAAGCCCATAAGCTCTAGCTCATCGAGGCATAGCTCCTGATTTTCTTATTATTGGAGACGGGCCTTAGCTTGTGGTTACCTCTATTATTTGAGGCAAGCTTTTAGACCTCACGTCCAATGTTAGCTTGTAAGACCTTGCATCTTTGAAGGCGAGCATTCGTAACGAAGATTTTTTGATATTAACCCCCGTTTGATTCTCATTAAAAATCTCATTCTCATTCTTCCACTCATTTTCAACCACACATTATTCAATAAAATAATATTTTACATCACATCAATAACTTTTCCTTCTTTTTCAAACACACATTATCTATCAATCTACTATTCCAAAATTCATTCTTCCAAAATAATATCTATGAAACACATGAATATAAATCAAACCAATTTTAGCAATTAAGATTTTTTTTTATATTAATTGCTATTTTGTAGCTAAAAATCAATTATTTATTTATTTATTTGAGGTTGGGTACATTTTGATACATAAAATGGTTAAAATGCATGTGTAATTTTCTTTTTCGCACCTATTGCGGATTATTTTTATTTTTTCCCCTTTATTGAGAGAAAGCTACGTAGAAAAGGAGAATGTATAAATATAAATAATTATATTGTATAATTTTTTGCAAAACATGAAAAAGAAAAAGATTATGTAAATTATGCACTGAAAGACTCGGTTGAATTTAATTTTTAAAGGGACACATGAATGAGAAAGAGAGATTAAATTTGAGATGAAAATCAAATAACAATTGAATTTTTAAAGAATAAAAAAACAGATGAAAATTTTTGTTGTGTAAACTTTTCAATTGTGTAATACAAATGGTTTTCAATAATTATTTTTATCGACAAATTGTTAATTTTTTAGCAAAATAAAATATGTATAAAGTGTTAGTTTAGAAAATATGGTTGTTAAAGAGTAGATACACCACACCATATATCGAATGTGTATTTTGTGAAATTACCTTTATGAAAAAATGTGGTTATATTCCCATAACATTTTCTATAAATACACTACATAGATATTAAGAGTGCTTAATTTTTATTCATCAAATTTTCTTAAATTTTTTAATCATATTTTTATTTTTAACCTTTCGTTGACTAGCAACTATTGCCTTAAATCAAGATTTTCGAGCAAAAGTATCACAGTTGTGCCTTAAAATGAGGGACAAATATTTTATCTAATTTTCTATTTTTCTTACTTATCTAGAATACGACAGCAAGTGAGTTTTTTAATCCGTCTTAACAAAAATTGTAGACAGAAACCATAATCAGGGGCAAGTTGTTTTAATTTGGAAATAAGAATACAATTAAAGAAAATGTTGGAGACATATTGTAGTAATGCTATTAAAATGTGAAATGTGACATGAATGGAACTAATTTTAAGGTAAACACGCGTCTCTGATAGAGGAAAAAAAAATCTGTTACATATTATTTATTCTCTTTGAAAATAATGATAATTTTTTATTTTTGATAGCGGAGTGGGAGTTATATTTTCCGTACCTGTTCCATATGTACTTGGAGGCAATGATCTGAGTCTCGTCCCCATCCGTTTATTCAGTTAGACGAGTAATTTTGCCCCCATTCGGGACGAGATTTCGAGTATCAAATTTAGAGTAACATTTAGCATTTTTGTCAAATTTATTTCCATATCTGACAAAAGCAACCGCACGCCCTATTTCCTATTTGTTCCCCTTCCATGCGCAACACTTGTACGCTCTATTGGGACCTCAATCAAGAAAACAGAACAAGAAATTGAACAACCCAGCAAAAATCAATGACAGAAATCGAATCAGACTTCCGAGAACAACAAGACCACCCAGTAGAAATCTTCATGACTTTAGACAACTGGCCGTCGCCAACTCAAAATGATGCCACCGATGAGGGTTCCTGTTTCTCGCCCGGCTCATCTTCTACTGATACATTCTTGTTGGGCTTCGTGATCGTGAATGTCGTTGGCCTACAGAACTACAATGGTAGGATTAGCGGGCGCGAAATGGTGGGTTTAGTCCGTGAGGAATTGAACCCGTGTGATGAGAATGCCATTAGAGTTCTCAACACGAGGTCGGTTTGTCCCCCTTGATTGACGACCATTCGATCACTGGTGAAGGTAATCAATTTAATTTACGAATCTGTAAGTGTGTGATTAAAGTGTGAGTACTTAAGGATACAGTCTGAAATCAAGAGGATGGTTGAGGCAAGGAGTCCACGTGTGAGAGGAGCAACCAATTTGGATGTTGAGAAGATTATTATAGTACAACGTGTTTTAAAAGCTGTTACTTTGCTTTGGGATATGAGTAGGTGGAAGTGCTCCTTAATTTTGGGTACATGTATATGTCTACTGAAACATACATATTCTACATATTTGTGCTCTTATGCTTATGTCTGTATAACATACAATGCATATAAGTTTATTTTAGGATGTGTAGATTGATGGGAACATTGAGAATTGCAGTGCTCCGAGTAGTGTTCACATGAAGTATCGTACTATGCTCACGTGTAGTAAATGAGCCTTGAAAGTTTCTAAAATTTTATCTGGCATGATGAAGCTCCATTCGAATTTTATATATGTCTAGGGTCTATTAATATGTAGTATATATGCGCTTAGAATCGTCCCAAAAATAATTCAGATGACACTTTCATTTAAAGTGATGTGTCAATTATTAATTGGGTATACAGCCAAAAATGAACATCAAATTTCAACTCACTAATGAAATGTATTCTTGAATGTGAAGTTCATATAAACTTATAATTAGAATTAATGAAGTTCAAATGCATAAATGAAGATAAATATTAGTTAAATAAAGAATGTTAATTAATTGAGAATTAATATCAGAAAATTCAGTATATATTACAGTTTTTAATTGGATTTCTTGTGGTGAAAGTATATAAGTGAAATGAATATGTCAAATAAACATTGATGATGACTAAATAATTTACAAAATAATTCATGATAATATTGTTCAAAATGATTAAGTAAATTATATAAATATTGAAAATAAAAAGTAATGTATTTTTGAAATAATCTAATTGCAGTAGGACTATAATTATTCAAAAAATGATTATCATTTGGTGATATATCATAGATATAGGTTTATATTGATTATATTAATCACTCCTCCATTTAAAAGAAGCAACCTTGTTATTCGTTATTCAATTTTGTCACATGAGTTTTCACACTT
>CAIGRL010115835.1:0-11286 GCA_903798325.1 Fraxinus xanthoxyloides
ACCACAGCCACAAAATCCACTTCCAAGCAAACCCGCAGTAGCCTCAAGCCCCGCCGGCGTACCACCGCCGCCTTCCGTGACTTTATCCTCTCCAACTTCTTCACTATCGGGATTTTATTTTCTCTTTTTCTATTCCTTTTCCTCCTGTTTCGCTTTGGTGTACCCAGGCCTCACCAGTTTCGGGCCGCTCGGTCCCGACTCCCTCGGTCCCGGAAGCCCGTCATCCATAAGTCTGTTAACGACACCTTTTTGACGGCCGCCGTTGATATTACCACCAAAGAACTGTATGAAAAGATCCAGTTCTTGGATGAGGATGGTGGTCCTTGGAAACAGGGGTGGAAGGTGACTTACAAAGGGAGTGAATGGAATAATGAAAAATTGAAAGTGTTCGTGGTACCGCATTCGCATAATGATCCAGGCTGGAAACTCACTGTTGAAGAGTATTACGATCGCCAGTCCAGGCATATTCTTGACACAATTGTTGAAACACTTTCCAAGGTTATTGTTCTTATTGTGGTTTATTTTAAATTGATTTTCTTGATCAGAGTTTTTACCTTTACATGTGATGCGTTCTTATTCATGCGTTCGATTTCTTACTGTTAACTTTTGGTTACTTCATCATCGATCTAACTTCTTGGAGTATTGGGGAAATTTAACTTATCGGGTTTCTATTGTTGCTTTTCTTTCTAAACGATGTGAACTCTTGTTTAAATGCTAAATTGTAGCACTTTCTGGGTAATTGAGGAGCAGAATAAATTCATTATTTATTTATTGTAACTGTCTTTTTTTCTCTGGGGCTTTGTAACTAAAACTTTAAGTTTTGATATTTAAATTTGATTGGTTAGACTTGCATATTTGTAGGATAATCGTCGTAAATTTATATGGGAAGAGATGTCTTATCTGGAAAGATGGTGGAGGGATGCTTCAGATGTTAAAAAAGAATCCTTCATCAATTTAGTGCAGAATGGACAGTTGGAAATTGTCGGAGGTGGATGGGTGATGAATGATGAGGTAATACTCGTGCAGATTCTTTAAGCATAGGCATAAGTTCACACTTCTCTAATTTTGTTGCATTTGCATATTTTGGTTTTGCCTAAACTTAGTTTAGGATGGCATCAAAGTGCGGTTTTCTAGCTACTCAGTTTGTTTCATCCATGACTTTGAAAGAGCACAAGTCAGGTTGCATTATTAGTACTTAATCACTTGTCACAGTGTTCAAACCTCAAATGCTGCATTTTTAATGACTCGTAGAAATCTAATTTCACCATGACAGGGTGTGAATACCCACATTCTACTTTACATGTAATGAAATTCCTATAATGTTTGGTGGAAATTTGTTTACTAGTTCATCTGTATTTAACGATATTGGCTTACTAATTTTTTTTCTCATTCCTTTGTGCAGGCTAATTCACATTATTTTGCTATCATTGAACAGGTACAATGGAATATATCTGGTCATTCTTGTAGTGCACATCTTTCATTTTTTTCGCCACCATTCAACAGTGCATAATATTGAATTTCCTTATCTCTTCTTAATAAATAGCTGTAATTCATCCGTAGTCCCCATCACTATTTTTTATGGCTATAGTATGAAAATCTTGAATATAAGGTAGCAGAGTAGGGAATGCTAGTTCGTTGAATTTCTTTTGGAATGATAATGGCGATGCATACTAATTTTTTGTTATGCTTTTTTGAAGTTCTCTGGCCCTTTGCTAGTTTTCAAGCTCTGTGAAATGGTAGATTTTATATATTTATGAGATATTACAATTTATCAAGGTTAGCTTTTTTGGCTTGGTAGTGTGGTTCTTGCAGTTTTGAGTTTGGCCTATAGTCTCTGCTATCTGATGCTTCTAATAGGATCTAGTTTATCCATCTGGAACTTCAATGCATCCATTTTGTGCATGCATCTCTGTGCAGTTACTGTTAAGTCACTTGGGCTGCCTGACCCAGTTTGTCTGAATTTGAGCTTGTGCTGCTTCCGGTTCTTGGCCCAGTTCTGATTGGAATATGGAAATCGTGTTTCCATATTGCACCCCTCTTCATTTTCTTGATCTTGTGATCTGGCCTTACATTTGACCAGCGCTCAGCCATTGATCTGTGGCTTTTGGTCTTCGTGATTTAAACTTCCTTTGTGCTTTCATTTAGGGTTATTGTTTTGTGAGTTGTAGGGTTTCGTCTCCTCTCTGCCATTCTGTGAGTTCTTAGTGATTGTTATTCAATCTATGTAATCTGAGTGATGCTTCAGATATTATACTTGGTGTCTAATTGGGTGAGATTGTGTATTGTATCTATGTGATTTGAGACGAGAGAAAACAGTGAATTTCTTCATACATTTGTAACGATTCTTGGTGATTCTAGTGAAACTAGAGCGATATCTACTTTGTAGATGCTCAACGGGTGATTAGGTAACATTCGGGCCCTTCGGGGCGAAAAATCTCCGTGTTCATTGTTACTTTCTACGATTTACCGTTTATTTTGTGTTAAAAGTATACTATGGGACCAACAGTTACATACCGGCTCTTATAGTCTACCTACGCATGTATTCATATAATTGTTGGAGCTTGTTGAAATGATTTGATTTATATCACTTCTTCTCTAATTTTTGTGTATTTCATACCTCAGATTACAGAGGGAAATATGTGGTTAAATGAGACTGTTGGAGTAATTCCAAAAAATTCTTGGTCCATCGATCCATTTGGGTATTCGTCCACCATGGCTTATCTTCTCCGCCGGATGGGGTTTGAGAACATGCTTATACAGAGGACACATTACGAGTTGAAGAAGGAGCTGGCGTGGCATAAAAATTTGGAGTATGTATGGCGCCAGAGCTGGGATGCTGAGGAAACAACTGATATTTTTGTCCACATGATGCCCTTCTATTCTTATGATATTCCTCATACTTGTGGGCCAGAGCCTGCTGTTTGTTGTCAGTTTGATTTTGCTCGAATGCGTGGCTTTGTTTATGAGCTCTGCCCCTGGGGAGAACATCCTGTGGAAACCAACCAGGAAAATGTGAAGGAGAGAGCACTTAAATTATTGGATCAGTATAAGAAGAAATCAATACTTTACCGAACAAATACACTTCTTGTTCCACTTGGAGATGATTTCCGCTACATCAGCATTGATGAAGCAGAAGCCCAGTTCAGGAATTATCAGTTGTTGTTTGATTATATTAATTCTGATCCTAGCTTGAATGCTGAAGCTAATTTCGGGACTTTGGAAGATTATTTCCGAACGTTACGTGAGGAAGCTGACAGAATAAATTATTCACGTCCTGGTGAGATTGGCTCTGGTCAGATTGGAGGCTTTCCTTCTCTATCGGGTGACTTCTTTACATATGCTGACAGAAATCAAGATTATTGGAGTGGCTATTATGTCTCCAGACCTTTCTTCAAGGCTGTTGACCGTGTATTGGAGCAAACACTTCGTGGTGCAGAAATGATGATGGCCTTTTTATTGGGATACTGCCAGAAACCACAATGCGAAAAGTTGCCTACTGGGTTTTCATACAAGTTGACAGCCGCTAGACGGAACTTAGCACTATTTCAGCATCATGACGGTGTGACGGGTACAGGTAAGGATCACGTGGTTGAAGATTATGGGACACGGATGCATATGGCTTTACAAGACCTGCAAATTTTTATGTCTAAGGCTATTGAAGTTTTGCTTGGAATTCATCATGAGAAAAATGATCATAACCCAGCTCAGTTTGAACCGGCCCAAGTAAGATCTAAATACAATGTTCAACCAGTGCAGAGAGCAATCAGCTTGCATGAAGGAACTGTGCAAACTGTGGTCATTTTTAATCCTTTGGAGCAAACGAGTAATGAGGTTGTGATGATTGTTGTTGAAAGGCCTGATGTTACTGTTTTGGACTCGAACTGGACATGTGTCAAAAGCCAAATCTCTCCCGAACTGCATCATGATAAAAGCAAGATGTTTACGGGAAAACATCGTGTCTATTGGAAAGCTTCTATTCCTGCTTTGGGATTGCAAACATATTATATCGCGAATGGATTTGTTGGATGTGAGAAGGCCAAACCGGCAAGACTGAGAGTTTTCACTTCATCCAATGACCTATCTTGTCCAGCTCCATATACTTGTACAAAATTAGAAAGTGACACGGTTGAAATCAGGAATCAACACCAGACACTCACGTTTAGAGTAAATCACGGTGTATTGCAGAAAATTAGTCGTAGTGATGGTCATGTGCATGTTGTGGATGAAGAAATAGGAATGTACTCTAGTACTGAGAGTGGAGCATACCTATTTAAACCAAATGGCGAGGCTGAGTCTATTATCCAAGCTGCAGGGCAAATTGTGGTTTCAGAGGGTCACTTGGTGCAGGAAGTTCACTCTTACCCAAAAACAGCATGGGAGGCGTCTCCTGTCTCTCATAGCACCCGTATTTATAATGGTGAAAATACGGTACAGGAATTTATCATTGAGAAGGAGTATCACGTTGAGCTTCTTGGGAATGATTTCAACGATAAAGAATTGATAGCTAGATACAAGACTGATATTGATAACAGAAGAGTCTTTTACTCGGATCTAAATGGATTCCAAATGAGCCGGAGAGAAACTTATAATAAGATCCCTCTGCAAGGAAATTACTATCCAATGCCCTCCCTCGCATTTATGCAAGACCCAAATGGACAACGCTTCTCTGTTCATACACGGCAGTCCTTAGGTGTGGCTAGCTTAAAAAATGGGTGGTTGGAGATCATGCTTGATCGTCGACTGGTGAGGGATGATGGCCGTGGTCTAGGCCAAGGAGTGATGGACAACCGTCCTATGAATGTACTTTTCCATATCCTCGTGGAGTCCAACATTTCATCGTCTGTATATCTAACTCCAAATCCTTCTCCACGGAGTCCCTCTCTCCTCTCTCATCTGGTTGGTGCTCACTTGAACTATCCATTAAATGTATTCATTGCTAAGAAACCTCAAGAAATATCCGTACAACCACCTCCGAGATCCTTCTCTCCATTGGCAGCTTCCTTGCCATGTGATTTGCATGTCATGAGTTTTAAGGTTCCTCAGCCACTAAAATACTCCCAGCAGACAGTCGAGGATTCCAGGTTTGTTCTTGTTTTGCATAGACGACATTACGACTCCTCTTACTGTAAAAAGGGCAGGTCTCGATGTTCGAATCTGGCTGATGAACCAGTCAATTTGTTTGATATGTTCAAAGGGTTAGCAGTTTTGAATGCAAAACCTACCTCTCTGAATCTTTTACATGAAGACACTGATATGCTTGGGTATGATAGGCAGTTTGGAGATGGTGCCCAGGAAGGGCATGTTCTTATTTCTCCCATGGAAATACAGGCTTACAAATTACAATTACGACCCCATCAATGAATCCACCCCGTCAGACCTTGTCTGTTTTCTATCGGAACTTCAATCATATGATGTAACATGACTACGCATGACTACACTTCTAACCAAGTCGAAGCTTGTGCAACTTGCTGTTCGCGGAATGTAGTAGAAACAGAGCATTGTCATAGGAAGTTTTTCCTGCTCCACTTTCTTGGAAAACGCTCTTGAAACCTTGTCTAAATTGATATTGCTTCTGTCCTAGAATGGTAGACGATCGCTGTTGCCTTTCTAGAAGATTTGTATTATTAGAAGCCTAACTTTTGTTGAACTGTTTACGAGTATATTGTCCTGTGAGGTTTAGTAGGTAATGAAGATCATACATGCTTTCCAGTTTTCAAAGGCCATTCTTGATAAGGGTTATATTTGTTTTCTTATTTTCTTTTCAATCTTGCTTTCTTTACCTTTATTTCTTACAAATCCTCCCTTGTGATCAAACTAATTGTTGTTTTTCAGAAGTATATATTTCGTTAGATCTAACGAGTAATGAGACACCATTGCACAGTAAAGAGTCGCAATACCATTCAAATTCTTGATCGTTTCACTCCCAAATGGGGTGTTTCCCTGGCTACTTTCCTGCATTTTTAGTTATAATATTTCACATCGTAGATCAAATTTGACGTAATATTTCAGTCTATTTCATTGCGACGCATTGGTCAAGCAAACAGATGTTCTGTAAATGGTAAACTCTTTTAAGCTGAATTAAGTGAACATTTTTAAGCTTGGCAAACAAGTTCATAAATGACCAAAACAGTGCAATCTCTGCTTGTCGGGTCAAATAGCTGTATTGAAATGTGAATCATATGATTTTTTAGCAAACAAAGGGTTGTATAGTGAAATGACTTGTAACTCAAATATCTAGAATGACTTTGAGGCCTCCAGGATAGATGCTTTTCAAGTATCATAGAATGATCTCATCATGTACGCTTACATTAAGTGACTTATTTGGAAGAACAATGCTGTTAATCACAACCACCTCGTCTTCAACAATCACGGCCTCCCCTGCATTATAGCATCAATATAATATAATTCTAACTACATTTTAATAAATAGCATAAAACCACGAAAATCAGAGTGAAATACCTAATATGGTAATTCCAAGCTTCTTGTTGTAGTCCCCATCAGCCTGAATCAATGATTCAATTCTTGTTTAGTCATGAATGTAGCTAACATGAATTTAACTTTAGCTTAAGACATATATATGGCCTGTCTGGTAGTATGCACTTATGTACAAGTTTGGTCGGTATTAAGGAAGAATAAAAAGCTTAATCTCGTTTCAATATATGTTGTATCTAGTATGGCAAACCAAACATGCACATTATATTGTTTTCATTTTGGATTTCATGTTTGTTGAAAAATGGAGGAGGACAATATCTTTATATATCCTAGAGCGTAATCAAGAAAAATGTTCTCTAGAATTTTTCACAGCTGATAATGTCTTTGTTAAGTGAGGCAATTATGACATAAGAAACTTAATTTGAAACATTATATCCATCGGTTGGCCTCAAATATTATAAACAAAATTTGTGTACTTTAGGTTATATGCCTTTTGGATAGGTCAAAATTTATCAGAAATTTCAGAAGGAAGCACAACATTCCCAGCAATCCTATAAACTGAGCAACCAATATCGAAATCTTCGGGAATAGATTGTTTTGAGAATTTAAAGCCAGCCACGGTGATTTAGGTAAAAGCTCTCAAGAGTGAAAATTATCGTGACTAATTTATTAAAAGAAAAAAAAAAAAGATGATCATACTTACAAAAACACTTATGTGATAATTAATTTAGATGCTGGCAAATTTACCTGAACGCGAGACCATTTCCCAATAGATGATTTCCATCCCACAATAGCATGCATCACAACAGCATTTTCCTGGACAATAATACAATTATGTCATGACAAGTTTATTTATACCGCATCATGAGCAATTCAGTTCTCACATCAATTTCTACATCATCTAAGATGATGCAATTAATAAGCCGTACACCAGGTGCAACACGGACATTTGCTGATATCGACACGTTGGGTCCAATCTGTTCGCACAGCAACAGCAAAATTAGTAATAATGGTAGGAAGGAGTACAGCCATAATAATTACCATTGGAAAGTTTATGAAGAGTCAGATTCATGAAAAGTTGCTTTCTTTTAGATTCTTCGCCCCTATTTGAGCATCATTATCTAAAATTTCATTTTCCTCAAACTCATTTTCAACCACACATTCTCCCACTAAAATAATTTTACACGTAATCCTAAAACTTTTACTTACTTTTTAACCACACATTCTCCAAAAAATACTATTATTACAAACTCAATTTTTTACCAAAAAAAAAAAAAAAGATTGGAGCTAAACAGAAGCTTAGTAGCATTGTTCATGAAAAAAGGTGACACGGAATTTATTTTCTACGAGGATGTAATTTAACCCATTTCCAACATTTTATAAAAATAAGAAAAGTTTCCTCTCAAGTATATAGAGGTCTAGAAAGAAGTTATTTTAAGGTTCTGTCTAGCCAAATTTAATTTTAGAAGTTACCTCTCAGACTAACTAAATTTTCTAAAAATTGACTTTTAAGCTTAGTCCAACAAGCTAAAAATTGGTATCCATTTACACAAAGAATAGATTGGAATTACTGAAAAACCGGAAAATTTTGAAATGTGCTTAAATGTCTATAGGGAAGATAGACAGCTCGGGCAATAAATGAAAGGGCTTGACGTAATTCTGAATTGAAACATAACTGAGAAGTACATTAACTGGAATTTACCTTTGCGGTTGGGTGTACTTTTGCTGATGGATGAATACATACATCACCAACAACCGTGGCATTCTTTGTGCCATCTCCTCTGGCCAGGAGATCTGGAGAGGCAATTCGGAATTGGGCAAGGTACAAAGCAGAACATTTAATAGAGATTCTGAAAAGTAAGATGCAAATTCAAATTAGATGGTCCAAACTTCTTGGCACGAGAAAGAAGAGGCATGGATATCTAGTAAAATTACTTCACCCTGGGGTCTTGATCTGTTCCCAGAAGTCCATGGTCTCGTATGTATATAATTGCTTCTTTCCAGCAAGAGGTGACAGGATATCTTGGTCCAATCTGACAAAATCTGTAGGACTCGACCTATATGAAGGATAAAAGGAGCATGGTGATAAACATGAGGTATCTTTTCAACTCTCCATTCATGTTATATTAAAAAACCGAAGAACTGCTCTGGACCCAAGTTGAACAATTTGATGGCTGAGATCACATCTTTGCTTAGATAAAGTGCCATGAGATGGAGTTTTAGATCCTTTCTGAAATTGATCAAGATCCCCAGCCACAAATGTTTACAGTCGTGAACTCTTATGCTTCTAGGCTGTAGCAACAGATACATGGTACCCCCCACACTTGTCTTCTAATATGTTCAAAATAACCAGAATAGCCAACAAAAAAAAATGACAAGACTTGATACCTTGTCGTGATCTGAAGGGCTTCAAAACTGGTTACATGACGTACATTAGCTGCAACAACAAAATAAATTTTAAATATCAACATGGAGTGCCAACCCATGATGACATTAAAAAAATGCTTGGCTTGATGGATGCATAACTGTTTTAGTCAATGGAAAAGGCAGAAGAACTTCATTATAGAAGTTCGAAGTTTAAAAGCTAAACATCCAGCAAGTTTGCAGAACACAGTTGGTTTTCCATCATACGATCCACGGCCAAGAAATAAATTTAACAGCTTTCAACTATCGTATAACAGTCAACTTATGGATCATGTTCATAGTAAACATTGTTCAGTTCAATAATTTAATTTAAGCTTTATGGCAATGGTGGCAAAAGACACAATTGTATTTTTAAAATGCAGTGTTTTGAACTGAAGTATGCTCAGCTCTCAAAATGATAAGAAGGTTGTCAGATAAGAAATGGGGAATGTACATCAAGAAAATATAATTTTAATGTCACTATTACCAAACATGCCACTCTTCCTGATTTAAGCAAGGATAACTAGATTTCAATATGAATATTATTTGAAATATTTAAGCTAAAAGTTCTCTTACTTTGTCATGGATACAGTAGCTAGAGTCTTATAAAACAAACAATATATATAATGGAATAAGATATGACATGACCTTGCATTCTCAGATGTATATGTTACTTCGTCTGGAGGGCTATTTATAGCTTAGTCCTTGATGTGCATTAAATGGACAAAACATATGGCAAATTCATTGATTCTCCAATTTTAATCCTAGTGCTTACTCTCTTCTGCATTTTACTTGAATAAAACAGAAATAATCATAGATCAGAAACTTTTTGTGCCATCAAGTCACATTGTTATGCATGCTCCAATCTCTCTTCCCACACCCAAAAATGGGAAATAAGTCACAAGCCAACTACGTTTAATTGACTATCGAATACTTAATATCTTGGGAAACACAAACAAAATCAATTATTAGAGTTTTTAACAATTACCTTTCAAAGTTATTTCATAGAAATCTGTATCCAAAGCCTGAATGCCAATATTCAATGCGTTACACATAAAGCAAAACAGGCACATCAAACTTAATTTCTCTATTTAGGAACTGGATTAGGTTGAATATCTTCTCGCTTTGCTCTTAGATTAGATGTCTTTGTATTTTTCTCAGATGAATAAGGAAATATTAACTTCCCAAAGAATTTCCAACATCCAAATTAGTTAAATCAAAATAATTATTTCTTATCCACCAAGTCAAATTTAAAGCTTAAGTTGATTGCAAGTTGCAAATTAATAGTCATCACTCGTTGCCTTCATTTTTAACCTCATATTCCAATCCAGATAATTCTTTATCTGAAAACATTTCATGAACGACATCAATTATTGGATTCATAAAATTGTGTCCTCATAAGATTCTTACACCAATCAGTAAATCAGTGGCGGGTCCAAAATTCAGGTTTAGTGGCAGCAACACATATTACGGAACATATTTTATGGGGAACCAACCATGAATTCTGACAATTCTGTCTATGCTAGGAAGGAAAAATTCAAATTTTCTAAGGGTGTTAGGAAATTGGTGAAACACCGAGAGACAGGCACTTGTCTGCCTCCTTTACATTTTCCAGCACATAAATTTTCTACCTCCATAATATAGTGAACTCATTCTATATAAGTTTCTAGTGTTTACTATATAATATAACATACATTTAATCAGTAATTAATACTATGAACTCGCTATGTAAATTAAAATAATTATCCTACTGTATATGAAAATTTGGTGCTACTAATTATATGAAGTGATTTTTTTTTCGAACTGATTACTTATTGTGTATCAGATATTAATTTTTGGATGCTTAACCGAGTTTGTTTAAGATTATTACAGTTCTCAAACAGTATTTTTTTGTTTGCAACCACTTTACACTATTGCTCGAATTAGAAACGGTTGAAGCTGAAATTATTGTAAACTAGATTAATAAGTGTAGATGCAAACAGGAGGAAAAGGATTAAAAGAGATAACATGCAGCTGAGGAAAGAATTCATACAACAAAGTCAAATAAGATAGTATATATTATGCAGCTAACCTCTGTCTTCCTGGTGCAGATATACATCCTCAATGGCGTCAAAAATTTTAGGAGTAAAGACGTAAACACCACAGTTTATCAGATCACTAACCTGTATTCCATGAGAAATAGGACCATAAATATGAAGCAAAGAAAAGAAGCACGGGTCAAGTATTATAAACAAGCAAAACTTATCCTTTACTCATGATGCATACAAAAGTTTCAGGTTTTTCTGTGTAATGCAACAGTTCCTTGGTAATTGGATCTGCAACCAACTCTCCAAACTGGTTGGCTGATTCTGCAGAAACCTGCATATGAAACTCCATTTAATAAGGGTAGATTAGAAATTGATAATGGGGTGTGGCCAAGTGGTAAGGCAAGGGGTTTCGGTCCCGCTATTC
>CAIGRL010115841.1:0-12338 GCA_903798325.1 Fraxinus xanthoxyloides
AACCTTAAAAGTATATCATAAGTAGGTTGCTGAGATTAGCTACTTAAAAGATTGCTTCACACTGCGGTTTCTTGGAAGGAAAGAAGCGCTTATGCCAGAAAACGTCCTCCCAAACATACCAGAACCTGGAATGTTTTTGTTCGTATCTTCAGATGAAAGAACCCCATTGGAAACACCAGGGGTTCTGAGGCCCGACACTCCGATTCCATCCGAGATTTCATAAAGATCCTAAGAAAGAGATACCTGATGGGTTAGACACCAACCATTTAAAATCAACCGAAAGGTGGAAATTTGTATTAAAGTACGATAGTACCTTTAACCCCGAGGGAGAGACGGTATTTTGCAAAGGGTGCTGAAAAGGAAATATGAATCAGCGTGGAAAAGAAATACTGATACTTCAACGGGGATGAATAAATGTTGAGCAGAACTCAGAAAAACAGTCATTAGATGTCTAGAATTTTCTATTTTTGATACAAGTATACTAACCAAAAGAATCACAGATTTTCCGTAGGCATTTAACTACTCCAGTTACTAGCTTGAAATCAATATAATAGAAGGGATGAAAAAGAATTACGGTCAATATTACAGGAAAGTAACAAAAGGAATCATAGATGTTCCATAGACATTTCGCTTTTCCAATAACTTGGGAAATTAACTTGTTATGTACATATGCCATAACTTTCCAGTCCACAAACCTTGTTAGATCTATCAGAGGGTGAAGGTGGTTCGATTGATGAATTGGCAGGTAAAGAAGCAGCCTGTAGAAGACACAGAGAAGAAAAGCAAATAGAAATTCAATCCACATTTTAGCAATGACATTGGAACCTACCGTAAATCTAAGTGAATATTTTACAGTGACATGAGATAATATTCTACCCTTGATGGAGATACTTGCGGCAATTCAAGAGCAGGACGGGAAGAACTTGATGCAGCTCCCTACAGATTGCAAAGAACAAAATTTAGGATTCACTAAAATTAGATAGTAAGAGAAGAAAGTTTATTTCTTGCCTCAATCTGCTCCACAGGTCTGTTATTTTCAAGATTCCTCACATAAGCAACCAACTTTCCAACTCCAAAGTTCGTTTCATTCTACATTGATGATAGGATATAATTGGCAATCATTATTAGATGGTAAAATTATTGCATGAATACAGACAGAATTCCAGAGTTTAAACTCAAATAATACCTGTCTCCCTTCTATCCTACTAATTTTTGTCTCCTGTAAAAGGAAATTAAGAAATTAGTTTCTAATCCGATCTTAAAGTAAACAACGAAAAATTAGAAAAAATTTCACGCGCTACAGCGTGCACAGTGTAGAGACTAATCACCAGAGATCGCACTACGTGGTGAACTGAGTGGAAATCTGCACCTATCAGTTTCACTTCTCCTCGTAGTTCAGAAACCTATACAATTTATCAAATGCTCAGTGACTTGGCAGTATACTTAGGCCAATATAAAAAGGAGCAAAATTGATCCACTAGTCACCATTGATTAATCTAACCTCTTCTTTAGTTGCAGTTGTATCATCCAGACACTCGTCAATTTTACAATCTACACGATCAATTCTTGAAGATAAATGCCGCTTAGTGGCCTGAAAAGGTAAGAAGATAAATGACGCAATAGAATTTTTCAAATCCCATATCCGCGTGCATCTGACAAAATATACTATAAGGATGTTTTAGCAACACTTTGTGGAATAAAAACCACCAATGACCAATAACAGAAACTAATAAGGATTAACAGCACTGAGCTGCTAAATTCTGTTCATATAAGGTTCATCTCCAGCAAAGTACGGAGTAAAATAAGAATCACACACGAAAGAAATTCAAACTAGCAAAATAATACAAGTCCACAGTTCCTTGAAAGTGTTTCCAAATAATAGTTCAGAAAATAATCAAAATGATAATTAGCACCCAAGACAGAAGTGAAAAGCAAATCAAGCAATGCCCAAAGAATAGTTTGCATGCGCAAGGAAAACAACCTAAAACCAACATTGTTCACCCATTTTATACCACAAAAATGGTAACAATGCCTTGATTCTACAAATCTTGAATAAACATAATTTACTCCATTCATGTCATCACTAAAATAGTCATGCTATACAAATCTTTCTTGATCTGGGAAATCAATAACTCCAAATGAACTTGAAATTTGGAAGTCAATTTTGAGATCATTGGAGAAGACACGGTCTTGGGTAATTGAAGCACTAAAAAATTATTTATCAACTTAATATTGCTGGAAGAATTTCATGTGCTTAAAATGAAAATGAACAATCAAGAAGAAAATTGGTCAATGGTCAATCATCCACATGTTCGAAGAGTTCAAGAAACTTCATGCTAGCAACAACATCAAGTCCATCACAGCAGAATAAAGAGAATCTATTTCAAATTATATTTCTTAGCATTATATGATAAGATATAGCAACATACTGTACTGTCTACGCTAAGAACTTCATACATGTAATATGATCAATAGATTTGACAGATTACAGCTATGAATAATGTGTCAATAACGCTGTCTGTCTCACAATAAATCTTCAAGGTAGCGTTTGTAAACACGTGAAATGTAAAAATGAGGAAAAGAGAGATTTTAGAATGAGAGCTTGCCGAAATCGAAGAGTAGACACCCTCAAGCTGTTTTCCTACAGAAGCACATGCATCGTTTAAGCCACGCCTGGTTGCAAACATCATATCAGATAATTTCCAACCCTGCAACCGCATTAAAAATTTAAAAGATATTAATCAGCCAAAAAGGAGATCTAAAAAGGGAGCGAAATCTAAAGATATGAACTAAGAATAAAAGAAAAATCTAATATTTATTTCACAAAACAATAATGCGAAAAAAGATTATAATGGTGGTATCCAAGCATTAAATTTTGCCTCGTTTCTGATAGACAGAAAGTCGTCCTGGTATATTGAGAGGTCACCATTTAGTATTTGACAAGCAAAAATTTCCTACCTAGGCATGAAAAGTTTTGAACTTCAAGTTGAACTTTGAAAACATAATCCCTCTTGAAGCCTTTTTGAACATTTAAAAAACCCACAGATCGATAATTCACCATTTAGGTTCAGCAAAAATAAAATCAGATTAGCATATTATGTGTTCTAAGAGTTGAGCTTTTCAGCCTCTAGAAGAGTTGTCATGTCATCCATGCATCAAATTGGCATTCGTCTAACAAGATGAAGATCTTGATACAGCCACCAACCAAAATCCACATGCCATTACAGTGCATACGAGCAAGGATTTTCCACCAGTAAGTATTCCAACAGAAGATGTGTACTTGCATGGTTTTATTCAACTTTCTCATTTAAAAGACAACTCTACCCAGCTCTGCTTAAGTATCTACTCATGGGGAGAACATTCTAAAGATAACACTTGTAAACTCAAAATAAAATGATGTTGCATACTTCTTGTTGAAATCCCATAATAATATTAGAGGATCAACTTTCCATATGGAGAATATATCAATTGATTCTAGGGTTGATGTAAATTTGGATTTTCCTTTTTTTTCATTATTTCTTGTACTATAAATAGGTGACCACATTGTATATTAAAGGTAAGAAATAAATTAAGTTTTCTTCAATTAAATCTACATGGTATCAAAGCCGGCAGAATGACAGAAACTACCGGCAACGGAGGCTCAATGACCTCTGAATTCTTCAACGGCGAAATAGAGGCCATCTCTGCCGTAAGCTTAAGAGGTATGGAAAACTCATCGTTTCAACTCACAATAGAAAAATTAGATGGAAAAAACTATAGAGAATGGGCACAATCCATTAAGCTAATAATTGATGGAAAAAGAAGGCTTGGGTATCTAACCGGAGAGACGAAGATGCCCGTCGACGCTGCTCTTCTTCAACGATGGAGATCATAGAATTCAATGGTGACCGCTTGGCTTGTCAACTCGATGAAGCCCTCAATTGGAAAAACCTATCTTTTCTTATCAACGGCAAAAGACATCTGGGATGTTGAAGGAGATGTATTCCGATTCTGAAAATTCTTCACAAATATTCGAAATCAAGTCCCGATTGTGGCAAACGAAGCAGGGAGACCGTGAGGTGATCGATTATTACCTCGAAATGACAGCATTATGGCAGGAACTTGACCTAAGTTCTGAGGAGAAGTGGAAGTGTCCGGATGATAGCATGTATTACCGAAAAAAATTGGAGAATGAAGGTTTTTGAGTTATTGGCTGGTCTCCACCGGGATTTGGATGACGTAAGGAGCAGAATCCTTGGCCGGAAACCATTGCCGTCGCCGCGTGAGTGGTTCGCAGAGGTAAGGCGTGAAGAAAGTCGTCGGAGGGTGATGATGAATGGGCCTGGATCCGAATAGAAGCCTCAGGTCTAGTGATTAAAGGGTTTGGGCATCACAATGATGGGCCATCCAATTTTAGGACTCGGCCTACAAATATTAAACATGAATTTACTCCAGTTGGGCAAGGTTCTAATATTTGGGCTGAATAATTCTAGTGATGGGCCTGGAGCATTAGGCTTATATTCTAAAGGGCCAACAATTGGGCTAAAACAACAAAAAGGTAGACCCTGGTGTGAACACTGCCGCAAGCTAGGACACAAGGAAGATACGTGTTGGGACATCCACGGAAAGCCAGCAAATTGGAAACCGAGGCAAAATAATAGAAATCGAGGATATCAAGTGTCAGTCAATCATCAAATTGAAAAATCCAAGGAGCCTAATAGTGCCTTTAATATCGAGCAGATTGAACAGCTCTACAAAATGTTTTCCAGCCTTCAATCGTAGAGTCGAACCTCCGCAAACAGTCCTTCTAGTTCACTACCTAATAAAGGTAATTTTTTGAGAGCCTTAAAATCCGTCACCCAATCTAAAACTCCCTGGATTATTGACTCTGGAGCCTCTGACCACATGACCGATTCCTATCACCTATTTACTTCATATACAACCTGTGCTGGTAACCTTAAAGTTACAATTGCAGATGGTTCACTATCTACTGTAGCAGGAAAATGGAGTATTCGAATCTCTGATTCTATAACTTTAGAATCTGTTCTTCACGTTCCGAACTTATCATGCAACTTATTGTCTATAAGTCAGTTAACAAAAACCTCCAATTGCTCAGCTAATTTTTTTCCATCTCACTGTATTTTTTAGGACCTATCATCGGTGAAGACGATTGGCAATGCTAAGGAAAGTGAAGGACTCTATTACTTTGAAGAGGCTGATGTGAGTGAACAATGTCAAATTAAAATTCGTGATTCTGCCCCTAGACGTAGTGAAATTATGTTATGGCATTTTAGAATGGGTCACCCCAACTTTCAATACTTGAAACGTTTTTACCCTTTTATTTTCTTGAATAAAGAGTCAATTAATCTTCCATGTGAAATTTGTGAGTTTGCAAAACATCAACGCACATCATTTCCCATATCTAGATACAAACCCTCAAAACCATTCACCATGATACATAGTGATGTATGGGGACCCTCACGAGTCCCAAATCGTACTCACACAAAATGGTTTGTTACTTTTATTGATGATCGCACTCGACTTAGTTGGGTTTACTTATTAAAAGATAAATCTGAAGTTCGTTCAGTGTTTCTCAATTTCCACTCCATGATCCAAACACAATTTCAAACACAAATTCAAGTACTACACAGATAATGGCACAAAATATTTCAATAACATCCTAGGAGACTTTCTCCAAATACATGGAATAATTCATCAAAGTTCTTACGTCGACACTCCCCAACAAAATGGGATTGCCAAACGCAAAAATAGACACATTCTAGAAGTTGCTCGTGCTTTATTGTTTACCACAAACATGCCTCAAATGTTATGGGGGGACGCTATTCTTACACCTATTTATCTAATTAATCGGATGCCTAGTCGCGCTCTAAACTTCGAAACACCCCTCCAGAAATTTCAGAAATACTTCCCAACTTCTCGTCTAAGCTCTAATCTATCTCTTCGAGTGTTTGGGTGCACTGCATTTGTTTTCATGTCCATTTTCATCACAAAAACAAACTTGATCCTAGTGCAATTAAATGTGTGCTGATCGGATATTCTTCTACACAAAAAGGCTACAAATGCTATGATCCTATCACAAAAAGGACCTTCGTCACCCTTGATGTCACCTTTTTTGAACATACTCCGTACTTTGAGAAAACCTGTCTTCAGGGGAAGACCTTACGTGAAGATCGGTTCTTTGACGTCAGTCTCTTCCCTCCTATACCTATCCTACCATCTAATTCTAAGATGCCATCAATAGACGAAAACTTGAATCAAGAGGGAGATGTGGAAAAACAACATGATAAAGAGATACTAGTTTATTCACGAAAACCAAAATCAAAGAACATAGAGAATCTCACATCCGATGCACCAAAAGAGTCGGAATCGATGATAGCTCCAGATCCTCAGAAAGTACCAAAAATGTCTGATACTGACTTACCTATTGCTCTAAAAAAAAAAAACACGGTCATGTACTATTCACCCTATTTCGAAATTCATGTCCTATAATGCTCTGTCTACAGGATTTCGTACTTTTACATCTCATCTTGATAGTACAGTAATTCCTAAGACTATCCAGGAAGCCTTGGGAATCCCAAAATGGAAAGAAGCAGTATTGGAGGAAATGCGAGCGTTGGAAAAAAATGACACTTAAGAAGTAACTGACTTGCCTCAAGGAAAGAAACCTATTGGATGTAAATGGGTCTTCAATCTGAAATACAAAGCTGATGGGAAAATAGAACGGTATAAAGCTCGGTTGGTTGCAAAAGGATACACACAGGCCTACGGGATCGACTATACAGAAACATTTGCACCGGTAGCAAAGTTAAATACGATCCGTGTCCTCCTATCCCTAGCAGCAAATTTGGACTGGCCACTTCAACAACTGGACATCAAAAATGCATTTCTGAATGGGGAATTGGAGGAAGAAGTCTTTATGACATTACCACCAAGTTTTTGCGAGGAGAATGAAAAAAACCGAGTATGCAAGCTAAGAAAATCTTTGTATGGACTCAAGCAATCACCGAGAGCATGGTTTGAAAGATTTGCAAAAGTATTGAAAAGTCAAGGATATCATCAGGGACAATGAAATCACACTATGTTTCTACGGCATCTTGAAAACGGGACTAAAGTTATTTTAATCGTATATGTTGATGACATTATGCTGACAGGTGATAATATAGTAGAGATGGAAAGACTTAAGGAAAGCCTTGCAACTGAATTTGAAGTGAAGGATCTTGGACCCATGTAGTACTTCCTGGGAATGGAAGTTGCTAGATCGAGACGAGGCATCAGTGTATCACAAAGAAAATATATCATTGATCTCCTAACCGAAACTGGTATGCTAAGATGCAAACCAAGCGACACACCTGTAGATGTGGGAAAGAGAACTGAAGATGGAAATCTAGTAGATATAGACAGATATCAAAGATTAATTGGAAAATTAATCTACCTATCACACACAAGACCTGATATCACATTCGCAGTAAGTCTGGTAAGTCAACAGATGCACTCACCAACGGAGTCACCTAGAGGCAGTCTATAAAATACTCAGATACCTCAAGGGCTCCTCTGGAAAGGGGCTATTTTTCAAGAGAAATGAAACGAGGGAAGTTGAAATCTACACAGATGCAGATTGGGCAGGATCAACAGAGGACAGAAGATCGACTACTGGTTACTGTACCTTTGTCTGGGGAAATCTGGTAACATGGAGAAGCAAGAAACAAAATGTAGTAGCTCAAAGCAGTGCTGAAGCTGAGTTCAGGGCTGTTGCACAAGGAATATGTGAAGGACTCTGGTTGAGGAAGCTTCTGAAAGAATTACTTGTCATAATAAAGTTGTCAATCAAACTCTATTGTGATAATAAAGCGGCGATCAACATTTCCCGTAATCCAATTTAGCACGACAGAACTAAAGATGTAGAGGTGGACAGACACTTTATCAAAGAAAAGGTTGAGGAAGGAACTATTTGTATGACCTATGTTCCCACACTGGCACAAACTGCAGATGTCTTTACCAAAGGGCTACCTAGACCGAAATTTGATGATTTCATCGCCAAGTTGGATATGATCAACATCTACGATCCAACTTGAGGGGGAGTGTTGAAATCCCATAATAATATTAGAGGATCTACTTTCCATATGGAGAATATATCAATTGATTCTACGGTTGATGTAAATTTGGATTTTCCTTTTTTTTCATTATTTCTTGTACTATAAATAGGTGACCACATTGTACATTAAAGGTAAGAAATATAAGACGTTTTCTTCAATTAAATCTACACTTGTCATGGTGGAGAGTCCTTGTAAAAGGAGATTATGTATATTGTACATATTTCTATGGAATTTATTTAAAACTTGAACTGAAAATTTTAGGAAGCTACAACTACTCCACAATGTGGCAATATGAGCAAAATGTACTTTGTTAAATCATATGACCATGAAGAATAGAAGAATTACCTTCCACCAAATATAGCCGTACCCCATAACTACAACAACAATAACTACACCATATTTGCCGGATCCTGTAAATATTTGATAAAGAAATGTCAATCAAGAGCGTAGCATTATAAATCATTGCTAGAAAACTTTCGGAAAGTATGTTGCAACCTAGACAATGACTTCCATGGCTTCTTCTAGCTTTTAAATTTTATATGAACAAAGACCTAACAGCAAGAAGAAAAGTTGGCTTGAATTTCATTTAAGCAGATTTATCAACAAAATACTAATATCCCCCAAATTTCATGAAGAGAAGAAAAAACATTTTCATTTTTCCAAATCTATGGTACAATTTGTAACTTGGTTTATATTAAAGGTTCCGGGTCAAAGGTTATCACCTACCACCTATGTAACACTGAAGGACACATCGACACATGATTTTCAAAAACATATAACACGGACATATAGGGGACACATTAATTTGAATTCTTTAAAATTGCAGATTTCTATATTTTATCTTCATGTTTATACTTTTTATCTTTTAATAAAATCAATTATTTTCTTGGTTTTGATTTTTGTTCATGAAATCTTTAAAATTGGTTTGAGTAGCTATTTGTTATATTAAATAACTTGAAGTTAAACTAGATATTACACTGCTGGGAAGGAAAAATAAATATATTATATGCCACACTGTTCGAGGAGCGAGAGTGTCAGTGAAGGACACACCACCACACGACGTGTTGGACACGGACACGGACATGGACACGCACCACCGGTAGGATTCATGACAGTGATTTGTAGAACAGAAAAATCTGGTCTTTACCTCTTGATATTAAAATGATAAAAATAACAGTTAAGATGGCAGCGTTCACGACATAGTTAATGCTTATCCTTGCACTAGAACCTAATCTGTTAAGGAAAAGGATTATGTTTTATATGTGATGTTACATTAACACCAAGTCCACAATCACCACAGCAGCAAACTCAAGAATGTAAAGAGGCTGTTGTCATGAAATTGATTTATATCCTTGCACTAGATCCTAATCGATTTGAAGAACCAAAAATCTTCCGTGTGGAGTTTGCAGTATGATGCATTGCATTCTTATTGTTCCACTATGAATAAGTATTTATGATAACAACAAAGGGAAAAAGAATTTATGATAACAGAAACCTGAAGTTTTTGATGTAACAATTGTAACAGATCTACTAGATGCCAACAGTTGCAGCTCCTGCCTCAAGCTATTGACCTATACAAATAAAAAACTCCATCAGTTTCAGCAATAAGAACATTTAAAATATGTTTCGAAAATTTGGCAAGGGGTGCTCAAGCTTTAGTAATTCAAAGACATGAAATATCACAGTGATACAGGGGCCATGGATGCAAAAATTTCAAGTGGGTCAACTGTTGAACTCACCATTTGTTATATGTTATTACATACTTTTCTGGACTACAGCCATCATCAATTACCCACAAACACACACCTATTATATCGTAACATCAAACGTTCAGAGTGATGGAGTGTTGTAAGGGATTTTATTTATTTATTTAGTTTCCAGTTTTAAATCGTATTTTAGGAATCATTATTATGTTTTGATTTATTAGCTTTTATAATATTTTCTTACTTAGAATAGGTCCTTTGAAACCTTGTATAAAGGGGACTATGAGATGTAATCTGGACAACTTTTGAATTAATGAAAAATTGATATTTTCTCCCCTCCTTTCTTTCTCCCTTATATCCCTTTTCCCCTTCTCCTATAATTCTCCTCTTGCATCCGGCATGATATCAGAGCAATTCATTTTCCTTTGACCTAATATCCTTCGTTCTCAAGTCCAAAAATCCACCAACCTTTTCATCCATTCCATATACCACCTCCATTCCATATACCGCCTCAAAAGCCCTAACTTTCCACCATCAATCCATCCAAAAACTATAACCTCAGAAGCACGAACACGCTGCCGGTGACAATGTATGCGTCAGACACCGGTACGCCTCCGACACATCGCCGATGCGTGTCGGGGTTCCTTGCGGCATGTCCGAGGCGAGAAAAGGCAGCTAGCTTGAAGAAATCAGTAAGAAAAATAGATGGGAGAAAGAAATGAAGGAATGAACGGTAATACCTGGGAAGAAATGTAACCCGTCGACTAGTCTGGGGAAGAAATGCGTCTCGAGAAGGGAAGAAGTTCTGGGGAAGAAGGAAATAAGAAAGAGGGAAAAGAGAAAGGAAATGAAGAAGAAATGGATATGGGGAAGGGAACTGTTTGGGGAAGAAGGAAAAAAGACACGGAAAAGAGAAAGAAAATGGAGTGATGCGTGGAAAGAAGACAGGGAAAAAAAGAGAAAAGAAGACATGACTGTTCAGGAAATGAAAAGGATTGTTGGGCCCACCACTGTAAAAAAAATAAATTCTAGTAATGTGTAATTGACTTTTTTTTTTTAACAATGATTTTTTGTTCCAGCTGTATTCTTTGACAAAAACAAATAGGTAAAATTTTATTTGAATCAATTTTTTACCATTTTACCCTTCAATAAAAAATCAAACTTATATAAGTCAAATACCTTTTCTTATAACCTGCGAAAATTGCAAGAGCAATTCAAAATCCACTTAAATTTTTCTTTCTTATTTCATCTTTTTCAAAAATCTCATCATTCCACATTTGAAGAATCATTTGCAAGATCAAGAAGGGGCTATTTTTTCAAGTTTCGGGTAATATCACTCCTATCTTATTTAACTATTTGAATTTTTTCTTTTGAAGTTATGAGTGGTAATGCTATGGATGATGATTTATCTAAACCTCTTTGGAAATATGTTACAAAACTTGATAAGATTAATGAAAAGGGTGGNCTCTTTGGAAATATGTTACAAAACTTGATAAGATTAATGAAAAGGGTGGTAACATGATTTGGCAATGCAATTTTTGTAACGCAACTAAGACAAGTTCATACACGAGTGAGGACACATATATTAGAATTACAAGGTTATGGAATTGGGGCGTGTGGAGAAGTAACTATGACAGATATATGTGAAATGAAAAAAAATAGAAGATGAAGCCAAGTTGAGAATGCAAACTAAGGCGAAGAAAAGAGTACCATTGCCGTCGGATAATATGAGTTCTAAGGATTATTATGTTTTGGAGGGGAAAAAAAGAATAGTGCAATAGAAAATGCTTTTAACGTGACAACACGTGACCAATTGGATTCCGAAATTGCTAGAATGTTCTATTCAAGTGATGGATGGAGTGATCCACAAAGGCCACTAATTAATTTTATGGCGACCGAGAGTGGACCAATGTTTTTAAAAGCGGTTGATCGTTCCGGTGAAACGAAAGATAAATATTTTTTTGCTAACTTGATGAAGGAGGTTATAAAGGAAATTGGTCATAAAAATGTGGTTCAAGTAATAACCGATAATGATCCAAATTGCAAAGGTGTCAGGCAAATAATTAAATTGGAGTATCCTCGTATTTTTCGGACACCATATGTTATACCCACACTAAATCTTGCTTTGAAGAACATTTGTGCAGCAAAGAATGTTGAAAATAGTTTGATCACATATGAGGAAAGCAATTGGATTACCAATCTTCATGATGATGTAATGATTTGTAAATTTGTTTATCATGAATCATTCTATGAGACTAGCAATATTTAATGAATTTGTGCATTTGAAGTTGCTTTCCGTATCGGAGACACGATTTGCTTTTATTATTGTCATGTTAAAAAGATTTAAGCTTATACAACGTGGTCTTCAAGCTTTAGTTACTAGTGAAAAATGGTCATTTTATCAAGAAGATGACATGACGAAGGCAAGTTTTATAAAATTGAAAGTGCTTGATGATCTTTAGTGGGACTCTATAAGTTATGTTCTTTCCTTCACTTCTCCCATTTATGACATGCTTAGATTTTGTGATACGGATAAGCCTTG
>CAIGRL010115846.1:0-12220 GCA_903798325.1 Fraxinus xanthoxyloides
AGAGAGAGAGAGAGAGATTTGGTCTCCCTAGAAATCTCAAATTCAGCCCGATCCAAAAAAATTTGATATTCAAATATAGATTTGGTGTATGATGAGGAATAAATGGAGATTTATTAGGAGTTTGTTACATAACTAAAAATTTCTACTAATATTTAATTACATTGTTTTTCATGCTATAAGCAAGCATCTTATTTCATCCTCTATAGATCTTCGTTAGGGTTTTCTCAAATTTTCCACTGGTTAATTCAGTGAGATTATTTTCAAAATACTTTTCACCATAAATGACAACAAGTTTTATTGGCCTTAATATTTCTCCGGTGGGTCGATTAATTTTCCGACCAACTTTACCGTTTGTAAACGTTGATACACAATCCTCGCATTCACCGGAATCAGACACTATTCCAGAGCTCCTCGTTCTTTTACTAATCAAGTTCCGAAAAAGGTTAGCTAAACTTCGTGCACATCATTCTAATTTTTTTATAAATATTATTACTGCACGCTTACTCAAAATCTATGACATGACAGATTCCTAATTATACATTTTTAAAAGAAGAGACTAAATTTATGGAGGAAGATAAGATATTACGATAAAATAGTTGTAAAATCCACTTATATAGAGAATCGAAAGATCTCTTATTTTCAAAGTGAGACAGCCTCGTAAACTTGTTCGTCCAAGGTGGACTCTCGATTCATCATCAAGAAATGACTGAACCTATTTGTGGCACAGCTCCATCTAATTCCACAAATATTTTGACTTTTTTTTCCTGAAAGTATATTTTTCAACTGGAAAAATGATTTCAAGAATGACCCTCGTAGGTTGTCGCTCTCAATATCCTTTCTTGCATGGCTATATATATTGTATGTATCAAACTCATTTTCCACACAACTCTTCAGCTTCATTTCTCTAGAAAAATACTTGTTAGCAGTAATTTCCACTTTTTCAGTAAGGTCAGAATTGCCATTTTTCAGTAATTTAAATTGTTATCCTTGTAATTTCCCTTAATTTCTATTTTCTTTAATTAAATTTTCGTAGACATTAATGTTGCGCAGGGGAACCTTTGATTCACTTCAATTGACTAGCTTAATTCATTTATCATGGAGACTGCATCAAAGGTTGGTAATTATTTGCAGTTCCACCTTATGTTTTGTCTTCTAATTATGCTAAAAAAATAAGTTAAATTTATTTTTAAGTTACATATTTTATTTATTTTTTTGTCATTATGATTTCGAAAAACAGCTCCTAGTGTCAGGGTCGGCCCAACAATTTCGGATGTTACATATGAAATTTGAAAGAGTGCCCATCTTTTATTTACTTAAGAAATGTGCGATAGCACCATTGGCACTCGTTAGAGTCGACTCTACATTGTGTCAAGATGATCATACCATATTCTGAACTCTGTATTAATATCCTGACAATAATTGCATTTTTTCCTCTTATAACACGTTTAACAAGGATGATTATATAGTAATTGATAATTCTATGAAAGAAAAAAGGTTAAATTTTCATTAATTCCAATTTTCAATACAATATTGCATACCAAACATTCATTTAATTTTAATGTTTTTAAAAAAAATAAAACATCTCTTAATCTTTTCAACTAATCCCCTACCAATTTTATCCAGGGAGCTCTAGACACGAACGTTGTCAGTGTTATGGAAGAGGATCAAACGAATGCTTGCATAGAAATAAAAAGCACAGGAGGATGGAGTTCAGCATTTCTTTTGTTAGGTAACTAGTATTTAAAATTATCATTAACATGAACCAGTGAAAGTTCAACGTATTTTTTTGACATTTTTCTTCCTTTTTTTCCCTCTTTCCCTATTGTGCAGCAAATCAAGGACTTGCGACGTTGGCTTTCTTCGGTGTTGGGGTGAATTTGGTTTTGTTTCTAACCCGAGTTCTTAGTCAAGACAATGCTTCTGCAGCCAATAATGTGAGCAAGTGGACGGGGACAGTTTACTTGTGCTCATTATTGGGAGCATTCCTTAGTGATTCGTATTGGGGCCGTTATCTCACTTGTGCAATCTTTCAAGTGATATTCATTGTGGTAAATCTTTATTTTTATCGTACTTAATTTTTTCGTGTTCAAAGCTAACAAGTAGAATCACAACACAGGGTCTTGTTCTTTTGTCCTTAATATCTTGGATTTTCTTGATCAAACCTGATGATTGTGGTGATGGAAAACAAATATGTGTACCTATGACTGCATTTGGTTCGGCCGCATTCTACTTTGCTATATACTTGGTGGCCTTTGGATATGGAGGACACCAACCTACTATAGCCACCTTCGGATCAGATCAATTCAACGAATCAAATCCTAAACAAAAGATTTCGAAGGAGGTTTTCTTCTGCTACTTTTACTTTGCACTGAATACAGGCTCGTTATTTTCGAACACTGTATTGGTCTACTATGAGAACAAGGGAAATTGGACACTCGGGTTTTGGGTGGCTACAGGCTCAGCTGTTCTAGCATTAGTGTTATTTTTTATTGGCTCGCCAAGATATCGGTATATTAAGCCCTGTGGCAACCCTTTGCCACGGGTAGCACAAGTCTTTGTTGCTGCAGCAAAGAAATGTAATCTGACTCTTTCTCCTGGGCAAGAATTGTATGAGGTGCAAGGATTAGAGTCTGCAATCAAAGGAAGTCGGAAAATTCTTCACACCAATGAATTTCAGTAAGTACTAATAGTAAGTGTCCGTTTTTTGAAATTTTTTTAAATTATTGAACTTTATTTTCAACCATAAAATTCAATAGACTCACAAGTAATATCAATGAATTATTTTCAATAGTGAAAGCTTGATCAATAATATACCGACGAACTAGCTAGTTAAAGCATAGGTAATTATCGATATATTAGAAACAGACATAACTTTTGATAAATGACACTGATCTTTATTGATTTTTTGTCCCATTTGATTTTTCAATCTTTTATTTCTAGGTTAGTTTGACATTTCTCTTTCTGAAATCAAGAAAGAAATAGTAATTATATCAATTTTGTTGCAATCTCTAGGTGCCTTGACAAGGCAGCAGTAGTCGACCCAGAAGAAGCTCGACACGGTCTAGTAAACCCATGGAGGCTTTGCACTGTGACTCAAGTTGAGGAAGCAAAATGTATCCTTAAAATGTTACCTATTTGGCTGTGCACTATCATATATTCAGTGATTTTCACTCAAATGGCTTCACTTTTCGTCGAGCAAGGCAACGTGATGAATGCCAAAATAGGAAAGTTTCAACTTCCGGCTGCTAGCATGTCCGCTTTTGACATATGCAGTGTCCTCATTTGCACGGGAATTTATCGCCAAATCCTAATACCTCTATTTGGCAGACTAAGTAAAAACCCGAAAGGACTGACGGAGCTTCAAAGAATGGGAATTGGCCTAATAATTGGAATGCTAGCGATGGTTGCAGCAGGGGTTACTGAAATTGAACGACGGAAAAGGGTAATATCACACAATGACTCTAGCTCTTTAAGCATATTTTGGCAAATCCCACAATACATTCTTGTTGGTGCATCAGAGGTTTTCATGTATGTGGGGCAGCTGGAATTCTTTAACGGGCAGGCACCCGATGGTTTAAAGAGCTTGGGTAGCTCCCTTTGCATGGCGTCGATTTCCCTTGGCAATTTTGTTAGTAGTGTGCTTGTAAATGTCGTAATGGGAATTACAGCAAAAGGCAGCAACCCGGGGTGGATTCCTAGTGATTTGAACACTGGACATATGGAAAGATTTTACTTTCTCATTGCTGCATTAACAACCGTAGATTTTGTGATCTACGTCTTCTGCGCTAAATGGTACAAAAGCATCAATCTTGAGATCGATACTTCAAATTTCAATGATGGATTAGAGCGTGATGAACAAATGCTCAATAAGGTTTAATTTCTCGGCTATTCAAACAACGGATGCTTCAATCGCATATTTCATCTTCATTTTGCTTTTTTTCCCTTTTTTTCTTTCTTTTATCTTTCTTAAGATGGAAGGTTAAAATATATTATGTAATTTTCCAATATATCGACTCTACTTGCAATTTCCTAAAACACTTTATTCTTGGTACATCAACACGTTTCTACTCATTTATTTTGTGTTTTATTTTTCAAGACTAGACTATTCTGAAAATATGCATGCAACTTAGATCAAGTTTTGATGAGGTAAGTGATAATTCAAGTACTAAGTACATAAGACTTAATCCAATTTATATATTTTCTTTTTTAAATTATACGTCGTAGGTAAGTTATAAGTACTTAATTTCCAAATATTTTTGAGTGTTGGGTTCATAATGAGGCATTTTAAATATTTAAGTGACTATTAAATTTAAAGAATATCACAATAAATGAATGTTTTACCAACACTTAACTAAGTTCGAGAATAGAGTTTGAGAATATGAACAAAAAAAGTAGACTTGAGTTCTTCAAATTAGAGAATTTAGGTCTATATTATTTCGATGGTAAGATGGGTCCGGTTCTACCCAATGGAGACTCACGTGCATCAACATCGAAAGTTTGAGGGCTTGTATACCTAAAATATATTTAATGGGGACCTAAGTGCTATATTGTTCAAAGTTTGAAACCTCAATTGTAATTTTCTCGAACCTGAGACCAAAAGTTTTCTACATGAACATGGAGTTGTTTCACATTGGTCCACAATCTCAAACTTGTGGATGAATAGATTTCTAAGTTCATTGCATTGATCATTGATTTATTTTCAAAATTTATGGCCACATTATCTGAAAAATCGTGTGACGCAATAAATTACTATGAATCTTTAACATTCACATGGGGACTATGATGTTAAATTTAGTGACAGTGGCAAGTGAATAGTATTGAACGTAAATTGAAATTCAATAATTTTGATTATAAACTAAAATTGAGTGGATTAAAATTTCATCAAAAGTTCAATAATTAAAAATGATATTAGCACAAAATTAAACAGATATTTCATGACTTTTTCTTTAAATTATATTGAGTAGTTTCTTTTGGATTTTGGGCATTATGTAACTTTTGGTGGCATGTATATAGGTCGACAAAATTGTTAGTAAGATAAACAAAAAAATAAAGAGAATGTCAAATCTCAATCACGTGAGATTTGTTAATTAGACTATCAAATCTAGGGAATTCTTTTGGTTATCAAATATTTAATCCTAATTTAAGTTGATTAAGGGCATGTTTGGTCGAGATTAATTTTTTTAATAAGGTCATGCAACAATTCCTTTAATCTTCTACTTCATAAAGAAATATCTATATCTAGATTTGAGTTCTTGAGCTGTTCGACTAACACACACAATTTTAAACCTTTGATTAGTTATAGTTATTCACATTTTTGTCAATACAGTAGAAATTACTCAAATAACTAGAAAACTTAATTTATATTAAAGTTTTTTAACTTTACTATAAAGTATAAACAGGTTAATTTTCATTTTCATTCCATGCAAGTTGAATCCATTTTTCTTTCTTTTTAAATGTTGTCTGCAGTTAATATAATGCAATTGCTTTGAGTTTAAAACAAAATTCCCATTATTATATCTAATTTCTAAATCATATAAAGACGTAATTGTCTTTTTCAATCCTCGTGCAGATCGACAATTATTTAATAGATCAGAAGTAGAAAATACTCGAATAAAATTAATAAGATCTACGAAACTAAGTGAGAAAGAGAAGTTTCATTATTTCTAATTTATAGTTAATGTTTTGAAATAATCATTAGAAAAAATAAATTGTTTAAGATTCAATAATGAGATATTTATTATATTTTTTATGGGTTAAATCTAAAAAGTAGTATTTTCACAGTAAACTTCTGTTTGGTAGTCATTTTTTAGCAAAAAAATAAGGAAAAAAGACTGTTGAAAAAGTAAAAAAAAAAAAAAGACGGCTTTGAGAGGGAAAGTCAAAAAAGTTGACTGAATTTGATTTCTAACGGGCAAAAAATGCATTATTTATTCTAAAACCCATAAGTTCTTTACAAAAAATTTGAATTCTAATCCCGTGAATAAATTATTCTTATATTTAAATTACATAGTTATAAACTTGACCCAAAATAAGTTACGTTTTTGCTACTAATTTATTATTGAATTCTAAATAATTGAACCAATAATCAAAAGAAATTGAAAAAAATAAAATAAAATTCAAACCGGACAAAACCTAGAGAAATATTCCAAGTAGAAATGCTCTGATACCAAGTGCCGGCACACTAAAACCTAGGAACTCATCTTTTATCAACTTGTCATTTTTGCCACTGCCAAATTTTCCCGAATACAGCGCTTGCATGGACATGCAAGCCCCTTTTTCGTCATTTCACATCCAATCGTATGCAAACATACATCAGTAGTATAATAAAAAAAATCTTACCTCATTAATTTTATTAATAACTACAAAATAAAGGAGATAAATATTAATTTTTCATTATTTATCCCATTTTAGTATTATGAAAATTGCATAAAAATGTCCAACGGCAAACAAACTTTCGAACGAATATTGATACAAAAATATGTTAAACAATCGTCAACTATTAATAAATAGAAAGAATCGATATACAGTATGTTAAAATCGGCACAAAATATGTTAAAAGATCGTGTCGACCCTCAATAAACATACGTACAGTTTCATTTTCTATAAGATATGAATGTCATATTTATTACTTAGTATTTTAAATTTGATTCACGAAATTAATATATTTTTCATCCACGACATTTTCCACTAACCTCTAATTTTTCATCCTTTCAATCTAAGCCTATAAAATGGAAATCTACAGAGGGTACAAAGTGTCATAAACCAATCACACTTCGACGCGTGGAAGGGTCATTTCTCAAAGCTGTATATTAGGAGGAGGAGGTTTGTACATTGCCATGCACACACATAGACAGATGCAGTCATAGAGAGAGAGCGCTTCACAAAGAAGTGCTGATTTCTACTGCCCAGTCTGACTCTCAGGTACCATTTCTTTCCTCTATTCTTCAGCATTTTCAGTATGAATATGAATAAAATTAGTGTTTATTGAGCAGCATTCTCTTAGATGGGATGGATCTGTGAAATCATTGTTCTACTGTTGAAGAAAATAATGGATTTTTGACATTTGAGCAATTGGGTAACATTTTCTCTGGTAATGTTTTGAATTCTATGCGTTCGAATTTGAATGTGAAATTTAGCTTTTGACTGCATTTAAGTTTAAGTACTACTTTTCGTGTGTGAAAAATAAAATAATCGTGAAAGAAATGAGGGAGAAATTGATTGCAGTTTGAATTTGATTTGTTAGATTTTCATGTGTTGCGTGTGGGTCTTGTTCTTGTAGGAACTATTCTATTATTTTCACCATAAATTATGGGTTCTCTCTTTAGTTGACCAAATCAAATCTTTTCCTTTTGATGTTTCTCCAAACAATATGGAGTTTGGGGTTTGTTTATTTTCAAATGAATTGTCCATTTCCATTTTAGCTTATTTTTCTGAACTTAGGGTGTGTTTGATCCACATTATTTTGGAATAATGTATTTTAAAATAGTAGATTGATAAAGAATGTGTGGTTGAAAAAGAAGAAAAAATTATTGATGTGATGGTAAATATTATTTTATTGAAGAATGTGTGGTTGAAAATGAGTAGAAGAATGATAATGAAAATTTTAATGTGTACCAAACGGGGGCTTAGATTGCTTTTTATGATTAATTTTAAGCCTTGTTTGGTACAAATTAAAATCAGATTTTAATTTAAATCAAATTCAAACAATCAATATTAATTATATCTTTCATGAGTTTCACGGCTTTTCAACCACACATTTCAAAAATTCTATCACAATCTACTAAAAATCTAATTTTAATCCTCACCAAACACCCTCTTAGTATTTCAAATCGCTATTATAATCTAGAATAGTTTGGCAAGGTTGGTGCTACGCTACTATCTACCGTAGTTCTTGTGACTTTAAATTTCATCAGAGTTATGACGAGGCCAGAGACGAAGTACTGGATAGACATTACTAATATTAGTTATTTACCTCTTTTACACGAATTCTGGTTACTCTTAAATTGTCCAACTATTAACCAATTGGTTAGATTTTATCCCTTCGTCATAACACTCTAATTCATTGATAGATAAAGCTCTGACCTTGCTTCCTGATTTGGCGATTTTCATGGACTCTGTTATTGAAGACCTTATGATCATATTTGATAGAACACTCTATTTTTTTTTTTCAAGAAAAGGTAATTGATATTTTATTTTATTTTTTATTTCCTTCAATAAAATTGTTCCAATTTATTTCCATTAGGAACAATAAATTTAGTATCGAGGAGTTGGTTACCTAACAAGTAGGTTAAGTTATCTTTGCCCCGTTCATTTAAAAGCGAACTGACATAACTATATAAGTAGTCGTTGTGATAGAAGGGAGACACAAGTGCAGTCTGGTGCATTATTCAATAATCCGGTAAAAGCCAAGATATTTTTATGATTCTCTTCTATTTATTTCAGTTACTTGTATGTCTTGGTTGCTCTCTCTTCTTTTTGGTAGTGAAGCCCTTTCTATCATTTGATATCATAGATTCATGAATGCATATGATGCACATGTTAAACACGACATTTTCTATTTAAGGTAATGGGAAAAGTTTCTGATTTACATTTGACAAACTAGATTTTGGTTTCAGATGTGACTTTTATCCTTCACTCTCAATATAAATTGTGTTCTTCTGTTTCTGAATGAATATCTTTTCTTCACTATCGACTCACCTAAAGTTTTGGTTTTCCAGGTCGTGTGAAACAAGTCCTTGAACGAAAATGGGAGCAGGAGGCCGTATGTCTGTTCCGGCTACCAAAGGTGAAGAAAAGGAGAACCTCCTTAAAAGGGTTCCTTACTCTAAGCCTCCATTCACAGTTGGTGACATTAAGAAAGCCATCCCACCCCACTGCTTTAAGAGATCTCTCTTTCGCTCATTCTCCTACGTTGTTTATGACCTATTTCTCATTTCCCTATTTTATTACATTGCAACATCGTACTTTCATCTACTTCCATCCCCCTTCAGCTACCTTGCTTGGCCTGTTTACTGGATTCTTCAAGGCTGCGTTTGCACTGGAGTCTGGGTCATTGCTCATGAATGCGGTCACCATGCATTCAGTGATTACCAGTGGGTCGATGACACAGTCGGTCTTATCCTCCACTCTACCCTCCTTGTACCCTATTTTTCATGGAAATATAGTCACCGACGGCACCATTCCAACACAGGCTCCCTCGATCGTGATGAAGTCTTTGTCCCAAAGCCTAAGTCCGAACTCTCGTGGTTCTCCAAATACTTGAACAATCCACCAGGACGAGTCATGACAATTGTTGTTACCCTTACACTCGGCTGGCCTCTATATTTGGCCTTCAACGTTTCAGGCCGGCCGTATGATCGTTTCGCCTGCCACTATGATCCATACGGCCCAATTTATAATGACCGTGAACGACTTCAAATCTACATTTCTGATGTGGGTGTCATCGCCACAACATACGTCCTTTACCGCCTTGCTTTGGCCCAAGGACTTGTTTGGCTTACATGTGTCTACGGAGTACCGTTACTCATTGTGAATGGCTTCCTTGTCTTAATTACGTACCTGCAGCACACACACCCTTCATTGCCACGTTATGATTCTTCCGAGTGGGATTGGCTGAGGGGTGCTTTGTCAACTGTTGATCGAGATTACGGCGTGCTGAATAAGGTTTTCCACAATATTACTGATACTCACGTGGCTCATCACCTCTTCTCAACAGTGCCACACTATCATGCGACGGAGGCAACTAAAGCAATTAAGCCACTATTAGGTGAGTACTATCAGTTTGATGGAACTCCGTTTTACAAGGCTTTGTGGAGAGAGGCGAAGGAGTGTCTTTATGTCGAGCCAGACGAGCCAAGCAAGGGTGCTTTCTGGTATAAGAACAAGTTTTGAAGACAATAAAAATATGATTAGTACTATGAAATTGTGTTGGTGAAATTGTGTCTTTAGCATGTTGTATGGACTGAGGAAAAAATCAAATTTCTTTTCCTTTAACAAAATGTGTCCTCAGGTTAGTGTTTTATCTCCACAGAAGAACTGTTATGTCTGGGTGCGTGCGTGAAAAATGTTAACTTGTTGACATGTGATTTTGAATTGCTTTTAAATATTGGTTTAATGGAAGAAAAGTGATTAGCCCTTTTTGTATTGAATTTTCGTCACAAATTGATTGAAACAATTAAGGACGAAGACTAAAGTTTGAAAAAAGAAAAACAGAACGTTATTGCACGGAAGACCAATTGCACTTATTATCGTGAAAATCTAGATTTCTATCATTAGCAATAAGATTTATATCTCTTATTAACGGTTCGACATTTAGTGTTTGTCTTCTGGATCACTACCATTCGAGTTTGTTGTGTTTATCTCAATATCCCCTGCCTCATGAACTTCGACTTCATTCCCGACTTTAGGTGAATGTTCTAAATATTTTTTGATGACCAAGACTGCGGTGAGGAACGACCAGCACGATTATACCTCCCTTTTGCATTATTTGAACAAAGAAGGTGCTTCAACCCCCGTATAACCTCGAATCTCTTGTGTTGGAATTTGATGTCATTTGTGACATTAACTTTCTAATATTTGGGCTATGATGAAAAGGAAACGGGCTCAGCCCATTGCTGAATATTTACAGTCATTGCCTAATAACTCAATATTATTTCAGGCCCAAACCCGAGCCAAATTCTAATGCCAAGTGTGTTGCTCTAAAACCGTTGAATTGACTCTTGATCTACGGTGATGGTGTGTTGTTATAAATACCAACTGAAGGGCCACTCCCTTCGTGATTTTCTCATTCTGTCTTGCGAGAAGCTTCTGGGTTTTTTAGTTGTGCTCGTCTTCTCCGTTCTTTGAGTTTTCCCTCTACTGTGTGTATACCTAAAACTTTTGGTTTTGGATGAAATCTAAGTGTCTAGTCTTTGTAATTCTTCGCTCCTAGGTTTTGAGGGAAATAGATCTGTGTGTTGATCTCAGCTTTCTTGTAGTAGCTGCTTTGTGCATTTTTCTTGAAGCTTTGTGGTTTTCAAGGCTGATTTAATATTGTACAGACGGGTACAATGATCCTAATTCTGAGCCTTATTAATTGATTCAACTTTGTGTTGATTTCTTGTTCAATATTCTTGGTGAATATATGATTGCTTCCGTTGATTCTTGAGGCTCGATTACTTTACATGTGGTATCAGAGCATTGCGAGATCGTAAGGGACCTTCGATCGAATGTTTGTCACTGGAAAATCAATTTTCAGTTGACATCTATTCTACGATCTAAATTTATGAAACCCTACCTTTCTAATTTTTCATTTACTTTGGGTTTTTTGATTTGGTTACTAATATCTTGATTCTCTTTTGTGTTTCTTGTGAGAGAGGGTGACCCTTGGTCAGCTTGGCTGGAGTTGTGAACTTCGATTTGTTCTTTACTGGCTGCTGAAACCTGCTTGGTGCTTGGTTCTTCGAGCCAGTGTGGTGAAACATTCCTCAACCCCTAAATCTCTGTTTTCTTATTGTATTATTACTGCATATATGAATTTTGTTAATTTCCCCTTTTTTCCCCTGTGATTTATGTTTCCTTTCGTGTTGAAATTGAGTCTTGACCTTGGGTCTTGAATCTCAAGGAATCCTGATGAATTCTAACACCTATTTTTTATTGGTATCTTGTTTTCAATTAGTTTGATATATTATAGCTTTATTTTTTGTGAATTCTTGTGATTATAAGCCTGTTTATTCTCACTGTTAATCTTCTTTGGATTCTCTGAGTTTATTAAACTGCTTATTATCCATGTTATCTACTGTTCACTGAGTTAGTGGTCTATTTTCAGATTGATATTTTTCATTCATGTTTCTGATTTGCACTGAGATTGTGTGACTCTAAATTGATGAGTGAAATATTTGTTCCTTGTTTTCTTTCTGTGGAACCGTGACCTAAAAAAAATAAATTATTTGTGTTGATTAAAAACTTCAAATGACAATGACAACATTTGAACTTGGAGTTTTTAATGGAAAAGTGAGATTTTCTCATTTGGCAACAAAAAATGAGAAGGGTTTTAGTTCAACAGAAAGTGACTAAGGCTATAACTGGTGAATATCGTGTTACTATTACTGATGATCAAAAGAATGAGTTTGACGAACTTACATATACCTCTATAATCCTTCATTTGTCTGATCAAGTGTTAATAAAGATAGGAAAGCAAGATAATGCTAAAGCTTTGTGGGATAAGTTAGAAGAACAATAT